>JAYESA010000004.1:111576383-111734447 GCA_036927795.1 Iris macrosiphon
TCATATTTTGAGTAGGACCTCAATGCAAAAGAAGTTGTAATGAATGATGTGTATTATTTTAGGAGGTTAAGTGTAAAAGCTAGAATTTTGTGGAATTTGATTATAAATGTTAGAACATTATGTCATATATTGATGAATCAATATATTTTTATGGAATTTGATTATAGATGTGAACTTAGTTGGTTTATGAATGTAAATTGATATTGAATGCAGTTGGACTGATATATGTATTATTCTAGCATATTGGTATAAAAGCTAAACGAAGGAAGAAACAAAATAATTTAATTTTTTTTTTTTAGAAAGTGGGACTTTTAGCGACGACTCAACCTGTCTCAAAAAAATATCCCTTATTGTCATAGCTAAGCCATCACAATAGACCATGGTAATTGTCACATCTAAGCCGTCCCTAGAAAGCAAACAACAGATTTATCAGACAACCCTTTGGTGATAAAAAATTTCGTCACATTAGATTTGAACTTCTTGTGACAATAATCCGTCACAATAAATCGTGCCAAAAGAGATTTTGTGGCGGCATCTAAAGGCACGACAACTAGTCCATGCCAAAAGAGCTTTTGTGACGGTATGTCTTCTATTTGTGACGATTTATGGGCATGCCAATAGGGTATGTGTTTTCTAGTAGCTTCTTGAGGAAAGCGATTAAGAACTTATAAAGTACTCAAAACTCAGTAGGGCTGAGTGCTCTAGAAAAGAAAGTTCTGATTGGTCATACCTTGGCTCAGAAATAGAGACTATTTTTATCTTGGGCTGCTGAAATACTCAATTTGTTGATTTTTCACGAAAACATCTGATTGCAACTATAGGGGTTCTGCAGGAACATGTTCAGCATGAAATGTCTGCCACCAAGGCATGCATTTCCATATGACATATGGATTAGGCACCACGTGGTTATCTACAATGATGGTGGACATAATGTGATCCAATCAATGTGGTAGTCCACATGGGTTGTCGACGTCTGGATGGATGTAAAGTTCTTATTAAACAACGCAATGCTTCGAAGGACGTAACGTCCACCAGTAATGAGGCATCGAACTGTCTCAATAAACAAGAAAATTAATTGATTGTCGTTCTTCGGCATTATTATTCAAACTCGTGAAGGATATGAGAAAATGGATGATTGTGACAAATTGATAATGATATAGGTATAATTAGTATAAAAAAAAATCCATCAAAAAAAAATCGTAAAAGCATTAATAATCATGAAAAAGTTAACAAAAATCAAATAAATTTCACTAAAACATAGATCTTTTTTCATTAATAAGAAAGCCATATTCTTCCCAAAACATAGAAAAATCAAATATATTACTACAAATATATTCTTATACTGCTAGTAATTGTTGTAATTGTTGCAATTGTTGTAGGCTTGTAGTTCTTCTATTCTCATTTCTTACAACGTTCGTTATTCAGATTTCAAAAGGAATATGAGAAGAGGAAGAAGAAAAAAAAAAGAAACATGAAACCCAAGGTACCTTTAGGAATTGTGAGAGAGAGGGGTGAACTGTTGGCTTGGTTATGGTCAAGAAGAGAATAATTGTGATTAGAAGAAGAACAGAAGAATTAAATTATGAATAATGTTATTCATCCCGCCAATGTGTCTCTCCAAACTATTATTTCTTATGTGGCAACCAACTTAGCGGTTAATGTGGTAGCTGACCTAGCAAATTTTAGAATTAAAATTGACATTAAAGTTAACATTAAAATTAATATCAATATTAATATTAAAAAATTGGTGATTAATTTTTTGGGTTAAAATTAGCCATGTCAGCTACCATGTTAAATGTCGCATATTGCTATTTAACATGTCATGTTATCTGCCACGCAAGGAGAAATAGTTTGGACGGATACTTTTGAGGGATTAATAGCATTACTCTTAGGGGAGGTTTGGTACGCGATAATTTTTTTTATTCCCGAAAAAATTAGGGTGGAATTATCATTGTTTGTTTAGGCTATAAAACATTTATTTCGGGAATTACGAATACCAGGGTAAATAATTTACTCACGAAACATAGGCATCCTATTTTGTCACGCCCCAGTCCCAAAATACTGAGGGACTAGTCACGTAGCAATGGCCAACAGCACAACTCCAATAGGCAAATCCAATTTAATGGACCCATTAGAGTGCACTTAAGCTGTAATAAATATAAATACAGTCTACACCATCTATCATAGAATAATTCTAATCTCATCCACAGAAAGAAACATAACTAAATATGATAGACTAATCAAGATAATAGATAAAGAAAATAGTCCATCATTAAGTCAACATTTGCAGTGTCTCGGGGAACAACCCGATAAAATAAGTCAATACTTAAGTCCATGAGTCAAGATATAAAATAATTGGAAGCATAAATAACTGAGTATATAACAGAATACTCAGGAGAAATCCTCTAGCACAACCTCGTCTTCTGGTGCCAGTATTGCTCCAACGTCAGCTCGAGAATACTTGGGGACATAATCCGGATCTAGGTCCTCAGGGGACATAGCAAGGTACAAGAATAACTCAAGCCAAATGAAATACAGTAAATAAAAATATATCCTCAGGACAAACTATGTAACCAGCTAAGTGAAATACAAATGAGAGCATCACTAGTACTCAGGCTGAAACTACTATAAGCTCTGTTTCGGAGATCCCGTAGCAGCAAGAATATCACGTAATGGGCCAAGCTCTGGAACAGAGACTAAAGCACCTCAATAATAAAGTATATACATATATAATCAGCCTGTAGCATGTGTGTCTCTTCCCACCCAATATAATCACACGTCTCATGTCCACGACGTCTCATATCTATAACACGCAAGATCATGACCTCTAGCTAGTACAGCTTGTCATAATGATATCTATGTATATGCAAGTCTCATGTCACGAATTCTGTAAGCTTATACAGAATCACCATGAATAACTCAAAAAAGATTTTGTCACATGAATAGTGTCAAGTGTCCTATGGTATGACGTACTTGGTATAACAAGCACGCAAAAATAGGATCGTGGAATCAATTCTCTAAATGACGTTACACGACTCTACGTACGGCGTCGACACCCGAATCTTGTTCGAACGTTAAGCATCGTCTCACAGTACTAGGTTGAACATGTACAATACAGAAGTATATAGAAATAATACAAGCAAATAATATCACATGATCTACTGCAAGTTGGCAAGGTACACTTGCCTGGATTCAACGTGTCACGACCCACACCCGGTGTAAGGGTACAAGTCGGAAATAACGTCCAGCCTACGCCACAGAATCGGCGGTAGAACGCTGTCTGGGTAATCTATCTAGCAATATAATGAACCACCAACAATAACAATATACTCAATCATAAAACTAAGATGGAAATGAGCACGAATCAGATAAAGAATAAAAAGTCACATACAACTCATGAGTTTAAAATAATACATCAATGAGTCTGAAAGAATGCTAACAAATAAGCTAGAGACAAAACCAGTACAAGAAATACTAAGAAGCTACTAAACTCGGGTCATCTGCCTCAGTCGGGATAAGTCCCTCCTGAACCAGGGTCTCAGACTCTAAACCTACAACATCCTGAGGTCCATAATGTGTAGGGTACCAGTCCTCAGTGTCATCTGGGAAAAAATATATCCAGTCAAGAAAGGAGCATAGTACATCTTTAACAGCAGTTCTAATCAATAATAAAAACTATGTAACAGTAAATATATGTGAATATACAAGATGCACAATAGATTCAAGAGATACACAATAAGGAAATACTGGAATAAATACAAGAATGAATAATATGACAATGAACAAGAATACTAATATCTAAGTGTGTGAGTACTAGCTTTAACATGTGATGCTTGGGAACTTGCAAAAGAGTATAATGGCCTGGCTGATCATACGTGCGGTGTATGATCAACACTCACAAGGAACAAGACATGCACAAGGAGGGTAATATCACACATCTACACTAAAATACTCTCCACCCCCGACTGGTATAATAGATTCAACCATGGTATGCTATGACACGGGATTCTCTAGGAAGGTAGCAAATCTTCCCGAGAATCAGTGTCTGTACATGCACAAGATAATCAATGAAACAAGACTTGCACAAGATACACCATATACAAGGAATAACATCTCATGACGAGATCCGGATATACCAATCTGTGTAACCATCGTGTCAATAAACATGGATATCTATACTTGATACAATGAACATAGAGGATATCATAAACGAGAAACAATCAGAGAATGTACTCGCCTGAACTCCAATGAATAGCCTCACAGATGTCTGATACGGTGCCTCGAAGACCTAGATATGAAATACAATATCAATACAAGGTTTCGAAAAGAGAATAAGTTAAACTAGTCAACTTCTAGGTCAATAAGTCAATTCTAAGTCAAAAGTCAAACTAAGTCAACTCTAAGGTCAACTATGGTCAACTATAGTCAAACTATGGTCAACTGCCTAATTCTAGGTTGCAAAAGTCTACACAAGGATATTGGGTTTAAATGCTAAAGTCTAAGTCATAAAACCCATATCTTATTTACTAGGATACCGTATCTCCGGATACGTAAATCCATAGGTAAAATATCACATACAATGCCAAAACAATATTATTAAATAAAATATTAAAGACAAATATCAAAAAGGTACCTTGGTTTTGAACAAACTTGGTATCACAACATAAAACCATAATCTTGATACCCCAAACCCAATACCTTGGGTATTCCCAATTACCTTGGTATTTATCTTGGTATCTCAAGGTAATACCCCAAACTTGTTTATACTAACTACCCGTAATATACATATGCTATACTAATTATACTTACTAGCAATTTAAGAATACATTTACTTATATGTTAAATACCAATATATATATATATATATATATATATATATATATATATATATATATATATATATATATATATATATATATATAAGTATTTATATAGAAATCTTCCAACTGTCACTAAAAATAGTCTCTAAAACTCTGATACTCTGATATGCTGCCCCTTTAGTGACGGTTCTGCCCATTGCTAAATCTGCTGTCGCTGCTGCTGCTGAATGTTCCCACTGCTGCTGCTGCTTTGGCGACGGTTTACGGCCATCGCTAAACTGCTGTCGCAGCTGCTGACTGTTCCCGCTGCTGCTGCTACTTTGGCGATTGCTGCGGTTGTTGTCACCTTTTGCTGCTGTTGCTGCTACAACGACTGCTGCTTTGTTGTGAGGCGGCTGTTGTCACCCTTTGCTGCTGTCGCTGAACCATTATATATATATATATATATATATATATATATATATATATATATATATATATATATATATATACCACTATATAATATATATACTTATATTTATAATTATTAATACATGCAAATACTACATGTAAATATACATACACTCTTACCCCTCACATACACATATATAAATAGTAATATATGTATATACATAACACCATATTTAATTACATATACATATAGCTTATACATATAGCTTATACATATATATGCACACAATATTACATAATATAGTATCATATATATATATACATAGCTATCCTCAAAATAAACTATGTACATAATAAATACATGGTACCTTACACACATACATAGTATTATATATATATATATATATATATATATATATATATATATATATATATATATATATATATATATATATATATATATATATATATATATATATAACTATACATATATGTTTACCTATACATAATCATACAATAATATGTCACACATATATATAAATAGGACTATAACAACATATAATTATCTATTGAACATATGCATATCTATACATACTAATATATGTAATTATACTTACAATTAGAAGAATAGCCACCTAACTATATATACACTTATAATATATACATATATACATAGATCTAAGACACAATATTACATAAATATAATTACACAACAATATATATATATATATATATATATATATATATATATATATCACAATGACAAGAGAACTAGATCTACAATTTAAATTACACAACTACATGGATCGTATCACCCCGTATCCCACTAGATCTAGGATATGCTTGCGACACGAGTCATCCACACATTCAAACATACCCCGAAGGACACGAACAAGTCATATATATTATTTATGAATAATACGAAGAGTCAAAAATAATTCTACATGTCCGTGTCAAAATGTGACATGTACAAAGTCCAGTGTCGGAGGGAAAACCCCCAAAACAACACGTATCACCAAATTATTGGGATACGACCTACACGTACCAAATTATGGACATGACCCTAGCCCCAAACACACAAGCACATGCCAAATTGATCTATAGGACCAATTGACACACACAACAAATGTCAATCTCGGAATTCCCCCAAAATTGACACAAAAAGTACCATAACTTTCTCAATAGGCCTCCTATGAGCACAAAACCAAATCCTATGGGTAGCCTATGAATATGGGTTAATTTTTCATGGTTAAATCTCAAATTTAGAACCTAATTTAAAGGAAAAAAACTGAATTGTACCTATTGGGAGATGGATTCCCAATGAAACCTCCAAATATGATAAAATTGGCCTTCAACTTGTAGATCCTTGCTCCTCTTTGTAGATCCTTGCTTCCTCCTTCTAGATCCTTACTCTACTAGCCTCCAATGGTGATTTGGGAAGGAATTAGAAAGAAATTTGGTAGAAAAATGAAGTGGGAATGAAGGAATTTGGTTGAGGGAAATTCTAGATCTAGTTTCCAAATAAAAAGAGGAGAGAGAAATTAATTCCCCCTCTCTATATAGGCCGGCCCCCCTTTTCCCTTTCTCAAGCTACCATGAATTATCCAATATACTCCTTGGGACCTCTCATGAAGAAATAATTAAGGAGGGAAGCTTCTAGTCTAATGGTTTAATTAATTTAATCCATCTCCTTAACAATGGGCCTTCTAATTGGGCTCAAACCTAACAATTAATTCATGTTAGTCCATGGGTCTAAACTAAACTAGTTAGGTCCACTAACACAAGTCCAAAATAAATAACTAACATCTAACAACCATTAAATAACACAACAAATAATTATTATCATGCACAATATTTAATTAATTATAAAATTACTAAAATACCCTTCCCTAGAAAATATGGTAGTGACAAGTCTACCATCCTTAAAATAATTTTGTCCTCGAAATTCAAAGATAAAAACTATCCCAAAAAACAACAGATCATAACAAAAGAACTAAGAACAGAATTAACTATGAAAGAACATAACATAAAAGGAAAGAATATACCTCAAGGCACAAATAAATTTGGATAACGCTCTCGCATTTCATCCTCTCTCTCTCAGGTAGACTCCCCCGGAGAGTGATGCCTCCATGCGATGCGCACCAAAGGAATAATCTAGTTCCTCAGCACCTTCTCTCTCCGATCCAGAATCTCAACTGGCTGCTCTAGAAAGCTAAGAGTAGGGCCCACCACTATCTCCGAGTGATCCAACACATGACTAGGATCTGCCACGTATCATCTCAATTGCGACACGTGAAACACGTTGTGCACTCCCTCCAATGCAGGTGGTAAGTCTAGTCTATAAGCAACTACATCGACCCTCTCTAGAATAGTGAAAGGTCCGATGATGTAAACCCCTTCACCCAAAATAGGTATTTTGTGTGTATTTTATATTATTATATCTATTATAGATGTTAAATTTCCTTAGAGTATTCTCTTAGTTAATTAGAAAATAAATTTTTTGATATATTTACTTATATAAATATTTATTTAGAATTATTTTAGGTTATTTTAGATTTTTGGAGATTTTTTCTAGAATTTTCGGTAATTAAAACTTAGGAAACATAAATTTTTAGGACTTTCATGATTTACTATGAGACCATACTTGAATGTTGTTACTACCAAATATTTATTTTAGAGTTAAAATATTTAAATATATTTTTCTGTAATTTATTTAGAATTTTAAGGAATTATTGGATTTTTGGAATTATTGAGGAATTATTTGGATATATAAAGTCTTAATATTAGATAGATGCTAATTTAGTGTTAATAGATATTAATAAGATTATATATAAATTATTTGTATTATCTTTAATTCTATTTAAGATTATAAATTATTGAGATGAACTCAAACTCTATTTTAAATTTATTCAAATCCTGAGCCTACTAGGAAAACAACTTCATGCATATCCTATCCTTATTTAAACTGATCTTAATCATATCCAAATTAGCCAATCCTTGTCTTATTCAATTAAACATTCTTCACCATTATAAATACCTATTAGACTTATGAATAAACTCATATTTCATATTTTTCTTCCCCAAACTCCTCTCTTTTTCGTCCAAAAATAGTACAAATTTGTCATAAATTCAGCCTCATTTTCTAGTAGTTATGACGACTTAAAAAGAAGATATCTCCTAGCTCCGGACTCCAAACGCGCTCCAATTTTTTTTGTTAGAATCATATCAAGGTTAGTTTTTTGAATATATAAATTATTTTAATAATTTAAGAACCTATTTTTCCAAAAAATTCTAAAAGTGTAAGCTGTCCAAAATCAGACATATTTTGGTATTTTCGAGATTTTGGGAGATCCCTAACTCAGAATTACGAACCGTTTGAAGTTTCGGAAAGCTGACATGATGAACTTCCAGAAAAATATTTTTCTAGAATTTAAAATATAAGTTTATTCTACTGTAAAATTTATGCAACGTAGACGTAAATAAAAAACCACCAAAAACTATCATCTGTGCGCCCTTGTGGACAACTCTTTACCGACTTGTGATTTTATGAAACCGTCGATTATGGTGTTCATGTAGTATTGAAATCTATATGATTCCATACCAAATCCAGGATTTAAGTTGGTTGACTTTTTTGATCAACGGATTGCCTCGATTTGCGTGCCATGGATCACAAATATGTAAAGTTGACTTTCTTTGGACCAAAATTAGGGTTTAACAATAAAATTAGATTATAATAAGATTAAAATACTATTTTAGGTTATTTATCCAGAATTAAAAATTAATTAAAATGGAGGAACCTATTCACCCACTTTTGTAACCTAACTTGTTTAATTTATGTGACGGATAGATCAGACGGCGCCTTGAGTTGGGACTTCATTCTTTTTCAGAGCAGGCAAGTTTACCTTCCCATTGTACTATTATTTATATTCCATATGTTGCATGCATCTTTATTTTCTGTCTTAAGTTCATATATTTTAACTGTTATATAAAATGTGCGCGACGGTGTCGTTCCGATATATTTTTATTTATGTATTTGCATTGACCTTGTTTATAAGACTACACCATTATCGTGTAGCATCATTAAGTTTATTGGCCTTGACACAGTTGTTACACGAGTGTGAGTCTCATGTAGATCACGGACTACGTGACAGGTCTGGCCTCCTGTACGTATGGGCCGTGCGTTAGGGATGACTGCTGATAAAAACTTTGTATGCTAGAAGACTTAGCAGTTATTATAGGTCTATGGACATAGCCTATTGTAGTATGGTGGTCCAATCCTTGTCCTTATTTGGTTGCTGGATTGGGCTAGGGTACTAAGAATAGGCTATGAACCAAATTATGTCATGGATGTGACATGCTTAGAGCATGGGGTGGGGAGAACAACAAGTACCGCATTTGGGCTCCTTTGCACTTTTTCCTTATTGTAACCCGGAAGCTCCGCTGGAGATACTGGCGGTGATGACCCCTATATAATTGGCGGCCTCTGCCGTTCAAAAGACGGTATGCTTTGAGGCCCCTGATTCTCCGAGAGAA
The DNA here is from genome assembly GCA_036927795.1 of Iris macrosiphon. Lineage (NCBI taxonomy): Eukaryota > Viridiplantae > Streptophyta > Magnoliopsida > Asparagales > Iridaceae > Iris > Iris macrosiphon. The sequence continues at coordinate 111,586,127 of JAYESA010000004.1, forward strand.
TCATGCCAATCCTATTTTATGGCCAGATAGCCCACTTGTTAGAGAGTTGTTCTCAAACTGCATTCACTTAGACGGTTAGACGACCCATTGGATATTTATTTCAGTACTTTATTGGTATGCTTTTATGTATCTTGTTACGTCCCTCTGAGGACCTGGCCCCTTCCAGGTGTAGTTGTTCTTGAGTATTCGCAGGAGCGCAGATTCAGATGGTTGCATATGTTTCGAGGAGGTCTTCTCATCGAGCCCGTGATTGTTAGCTGGTATTCTTATATTGTGTTTATTGTGTTGTACTAATCCATTCGAGTTGGTAGTGGATTTGTTTCCATCCAACTATCATCTTTAGATATTTTGTATTGAGATCTGGTTTTATAGATTTTGGTTATTTATTTATATTCATTTTCGTGGATGAGATTTAGATTATACCCTGTGACTTGTGATAGATTTATACCACTTGTGGATTGATATTCATATTACAGCGTACGTATGGGTTTGGTTTTCATATATTGGAGTTGCCATATCCATACGGCTGGCATGCTTACGTGACCTAGTCTTACGTATTTTGGGACTGGGGCGTGACATATTTTTAGTGGTAGCCCATGCAGGTCGAGAGCATATTGTTTCGGTTACGTTACTGTACCGAGCAAGCCTACAAATATGATTAGAGTATAGGATCTCATCCACAATTGACTATGATTCGCTCTCCTTCCAATCCATTCTATTTGAATAATTGTATCATGCTTGATTCCTGTACTTCCCTGATAATTCCTTGAGTATAACCCCCTCCTAGAATATAGAAGTCCCTGTCGTTAGATGATAAATAGGGTAACCTTCCTATTAAGAGTATAATTAGAGTGTTGACACACCACTAAGTTTAGAATATCTAGTGAACCCTAGAATTCCGTATCTATATATTGGTTTACCATTACCCCTTGATGTATTTATGAAGACTTGAGAGTAGTATAAACACTACTAAGATTAGTTAGAAGTTTGACCATATTGTTTGACCCTAGTATTGAGGAACCAATAGAAATCCAAGGTTAAATATTAGGACTGAACCTAACTTCATAGTAAGGTAGTATTAGAGAACTGTAAAGTTAGATTCTTGGTATTAGCAGACAGAATATTAGGAAGCCAAGAGGAACGAATATAATATTTTTTCTCGATCAAACCTCGAACACAGATATTAGTATACCACCTTTCCCTTAGGAAATTATGACATTATCTAGAGTCTTTCTATCTTTATGACTTGTTCCTCTGAACCCATAGCGCTCGCTATTGTGCGACGACTAATTACGTTTTCTTCTTTTCATCTTTCAACTCGTGCCATATGACACTTCTGATTGTAGGCCAGGTGATTTTAATCTGTGTTAAGGATATATAGTTGCTAGGATTATAGTTGTTAATGTTAAATTTTAAAATTGTGTGCTTAGTAGTTAGAACTTGATAGTTTTAAGTTATTCTGGTAGATTGCGACCTGATGATTATCCCTTAGTTTTCAAATTGCGTAGCATGTACCCCCACCTCGATACGAGTTATATCCCCTTTTCCCTTGAAGGCCAGTAACTTTCCATTCTTACTATTGACACTTGTTCTATGAGCACTGCGACTAAGACTTAAGGTAACCATTACCTATGTAATGTAAGAGGATACCCTAATAAGTACCAAGACCCTTTCTCGTAGACCTTAACAGGAGTTTCTACGGTATCCTTAAGACGATTACAGTATTAGTTTATTGTTATAAGTTGGGTAGTATACCTCACAACCTAGTATCACATAGTCTTTTGACCTATTATTGAAGTGTAACCGAATGACATTACCTGTATACGAGCATAAGACGACAGTGTTTATTCAGACTGTAGAAATTAGAGGTCTATACCCTAATTTGTCGACTAGCAACTTAGATAAGGAGTTAGTATGACAACTATAGAGATTATAGAGTCTTATCTTTTTGTGAACTTGAATTGTTATGTACCTTCTTTCATCATAATCTAGCGTATTTATATTTGCTGTACTACCTTGACTTATGCTGCTATTATAGCCTAGTTTTTGTAAGCTTATTCTTTATCGAGCTTGTTCATGATATATGTGTTATTGGGGCCTGATCAACCACACAATGAAACAATTGTCTAATCAGAATCAATGTATTACGGTCTGGACAACCTTAGTACATTTTGGTTCGCCCTTCGCATGACTACTTATGTGGATTGAGATAAAATTGCCTTAGCTTCTTAAACGAATATACTTACCCTTAGACATGTCTGAGCATATCATATCAGTTACATAATTGTACTGATATGAGCATGTGAATAGGAATTTACCAAAATAGAATTTCAATCCACAACTGCCTTGACAATTTCCAATTAAATTCTTTAAAACGCCATGATCCCCATACTTGCATTCTATTACCTCCCCCTCGAACTCTTTATTATTGTTTTCCGTCTCCCTCTATTTTGGGAAGACGAACACTCGTACTTGGTATAAGTTTGATATACAGATAGTACTAGATATACCCATAGGCCAATCACATTATTTTGTGACTATCTTTTATAATTGATTAAGGGCATATCATATATGATATACTCGGTGTTAAAGTTTTGAGGATTGAATGACATGAGTAAATAAATTAAGGAATATTTTCTTAAGTGTATAGTCTTATATGATAGATGGATAAATTCTAAGTTGGGTAGAAGTCACATTGTTAATTTGAGATTAAATTCTTTTAGATTGTGATCAAGTAGGATTAGATTGAGAGATATAAGTCATTTTAAATTTTGAAAATTATTTAGAGGAATGATTAAGATAATGAGGATTTAATGAATTATGAAATCTTGATATTGTGGACCAAATATTTATACTTTGAGCACATGATTTAAATTTTGAATATTGAAGGTTGAATCATTGATTTAAATTTTGAGGATAAATATAGAATTTTAGACTTGAACAATTGGTGAATTAAATTCAAAATTTTATAATTTGATGATTTGAATTAAAAGTTAAATTTGATTGTTGGATCACTTATTTGAAATGTTGATGATGGAAATTGAATTTAAAAATTTGAAGAGTACAAAGTTCATAAGTTGAAAATAGGAATAATGTTTGATTATAATTATTTTCTAGAGGAGATTTTGATAGTTGGAGATCGTGATGTAAAATTTGATATGGAATTATTTAAATCTTGAAGATGTTATATGGATTCAATTAAAATTTGGATATTGATGATTTGGAAAAGAGAGAAGAGATTACAATAGGTTGATGTAAACCCCCTGATTTTTTTCAGGATTTTAAAAATAAAATTTTCAGAATTTTTCTGAATTTTTCTGTGATTTTTTTACTAAATAAAATCAAGGTATTTCAGAATTAAATAAATTTAAATATTTTATTAAATATTAAAATATTATAAAAATAATATTTTTGGGTGTAAAATAAAATATTAGATATAGGGTAATTTTCTTGGAATTTATTGGACCCCAGAACCATTTTTAAAGACCTGAAAACCACGTTTTATAAAAACCAAAACAAACCGGGTTGAACCGGGCTCAAACCGGGTTGAACCGGACTGAACCCGGTCCAACCGAACCTGACCGGCCTAGACCCTAACGGGTCGGGTCCTACCCGACCTGACCCGACCCGACCCATATCCGACCCGCTCACCCCTCACCCGCATCCCCGTAATTTTCGGCCGCCCCGCCTCGCCCGGCCACGTCCCCGCCCCACCCCGCCCGCGCTGCCCGGCCACGTCCCCGTCCCGCCCGCGCTGCCCGGCCACGATCCCCCGCTCCGTCTCGCTCGGCCCCGTCCCCGCCTCCGCTGCCCTATTTAAACCCCCACCGCCTCGCTGCCAACTCCACCGGCCAAGCCACCACCACCACCGCAGCTCCGTGTCGCCTCTTTCCCCGCTGCCACCACCCCCTCCTCCGCTGCCCTCGCCCCCGTCTCCTCTGGCCGCCTCCAGCAGCAGCAGCAGCAGCAGCGGCCGCCTCGGCCTCCCCCGCAAGCTCCTCCGGCAGCCAGAGCTCCTCCGGCGACGCCCGACCTCCCAGCGAGCTCCGCCGCCTCCGGCGATGCCTCCCCGCAGCCCCCTCCACCGTCCTCTGGCCGTCCCGACGAGAAACCCTAACCCTAGCCACCGCGTCGCGCCGCCTCGCGAGGACGGAATTTTGGTCTTCTGCGGAGCCCTGTTCAGGTTGCTGTATCTCTCTCATCGCTGCTCCGTTTTCTGTTCCGTCTGCTGTGACGCGAACCCTGCGTGACCCTCTCGATACCCGTATAATTTTCTCGGGGTGTCGCGTTCTGTGGCGATCGCAAATTGCGACCCAAAATCAGGAAAATTAATATCCTGTTTTTCCCCGGAACTGAGTGCGCCCCGCTAAATGGGACGACTTGGTCATGTGCGGACTTCATCGAAAGGTGCACGCCATTAATACGAACGTGTGAGATTTTGCAGAAGTTGATCTGGATGTGCATGCACACCGGAATCAACGCGTATCCGTCGACAACGTCCCATATCGGCCCCGTTCTAGAACTTGTTGTAACTTTGTGTACACACGTCGTATCGAAACAAAACTTGAGCCATCAGACTCGTAGGAATACGCTGGTCCTGTGACCCAAGTTTGGTTCGATTCTGAGAACGTTGACAAAATCGCATATCGTGGGCCCCACGGCTCCACCTAACCGGCGATTTTGTGACCGGCTCATCGGAATCCAATTCTGGAAATTCTGTTGGGGTTGTATCATCATTCTGCACTTCTTGACACTAAATTTGACGGATTTGGAGAAAATTGTCTCTGACATATTTTTCGGTGCCAAGTGGACCACATGTGGACCCCGCTTTAACCAGAAACTGTCACTTTTATCTCTGTGTCCAAATTGGACTTATGGACAGGCAATTCTAGCTATTTGATATCTTCTGAGCATGATGGTAATATTTGTTTCAGCATCCGGAGACGTTCCTGACGATTTCATGAATACCAGAGCAGCAGTTGGAAACCAAACACCAGGCAAGTGTACCTTGCCAATCTTGCAGTACTTGCTATATAATATTCCTTGATTTAATTATATGATAAATTGGTCAACCTAGGACCGTGTGACATTGCTTAGCGTCCGAATAATATTCGGATGTCAACGCAGTACGCGAAGTTGTGTAACGTCACCTAGAGATGGATATCGAAACCCTATACATTTTTTCGTGCTTGTATTATCAAGTATGACATACCATAGGACACTTGACACTGTTCATGAGACAAAATCTTCCTGAGATATTCATGGTGATTCTGTATAGGTTACAGGATTCGTGACATAGATATTACATATGCTTAGCTATCATTATGACTCGCTGCATTAGTTAGAGGTCATGATCTTGCGTGTTATGGACATGAGACATCGTGGACATGAGACGTGTGATTACATTGGGTGGGGAGAGACACACCATACTACAGGCTGATTATTGATATATATACTATACTACTGGAGGTGCTTTGGCACATATACTGGAGTCGTGATACTACTTGCTTTGGTATATACGGGAGTCGTGATATTGCTTGCTTTGGCATATATACGGGAGTCGTAATACTAAATGCTGCTATGGGTTTCCCCGACACAGAGTCTATAGTAGTTTCAGCCTAAGTATGATTAATGCTCTCAATTACATATCACATAGCTGGTTACATAGTTTGCCTATTGATACATTTTATATACTGCATTTATTTTGGCATGCTGTTTCTTGTACCTTGCTATGTCCCTCTGAGGACCTGGTCCCTTACCAGTTTTGCAGCATAGACCGCTGTGGAGCCGGTTTGGAGTTGCTGATGTGTGTTGCTTTGTCATATAGGGATTTGGTGCCAGGTACTTACATCTTTTCTTCCAGAATATTGGTTATTATTCATATTGTTTATTCATCTGCTGATATAGCCTAGTTTTATAGACTCACATTCATTTTCGAGTCTATTCGAGCTTATGGGTTACTGGCGGTCGACTTTAGCACATGTAGCTTATTCTTGTATATTCTGTTCATTGTGGATTGAGGCATAGATATTTATATTCACTTGATTGTATAGATAGTGACCCTTTTAGTACAGCTTATACGTATTCGAATCGGACTAGAGTCTGGTCGAATGCGTAGCTGGCATGTTACGTATTCCTAGTCCTACGTATTTTGGGATTGGGGCATGACAGTTGAATTTTGATTTGAACAGTGATTATCTTAATTTTGAAGTGATCGCGATAGATTTGAGTATATTTTGTTATTTAAATTTTTGAAAGAGATTGCTATTGACGTGCCTTATGTACGAATGTGAAGGATTTAATAAATTATGCCTTATTTTAATTTCGAGGACGAAATTGTATTAAGTTGGGTACATTATAAACTCCCTCACCCAAAATAGATATTTTTTGTGTATTTTATATTATTATATTTATTATAGATGTTGAATTTCCTTAGAGTATTCTCTTAGTTAATTAGAAAATAATTTTTTTGATATATTTACTTATATAAATAATTATTTAGAATTATTTTAGGTTATTTTAGATTTTTGGAGATTTTTTCTAGAATTTTCGGTAATTAAAACTTAGGAAACATAAATTTCTAGGACTTTCATGATTTACTATGAGACCATATTTGAATGTTGTTACTACCAAATATTTATTTTAGAGTTAAAATATTTAAATATATTTTTCTATAATTTATTTAGAATTTTAAGGAATTATTGGATTTTTGGAATTATTGAGGAATTATTTGGATATATAAAGTCTTAATATTAGATAGATGCTAATTTAGTGTTAATAGATATTAATAAGATTATATATAAATTATTTGTATTATCTTTAATTCTTTAAGATTATAAATTATTGAGATGAACTCAAACTCTATTTTAAATTAATTCAAATCCTGAGCCAACTAGGAAAACAACTTCATGCATATCCTATCATTAATTAAACTGATCTTAATCATATCCAAATTAGCCAATCCTAGTCTTATTCAATTAAACAATCTTCACCATTATAATTACCTATTAGACTTATGAATAAACTAATATTTCATATTTTTCTTCTTCAAACTTCTCTCTTTTTCGTCCAAAAATAGTCCAAATTCGTCATAAATTCAGCCTCATTTTCTAGTAGTTATGACGACTTAAAAAGACGATATCTCCTAGCTCCGGACTCCAAACGTACTCCAATTTTTTTTGTTAGAATCATATCAAGGTTAGTTTTCTGAATATATAAATTATTTTAATAATTTAAGAACCTATTTTTCTAGAAAATTCTAAAAGTACAAGCTGTCAGAAATCAGACGTATTTTGGTATTTTTGAGATTTTGGGAGATCCCGAACTCGGAATTATGAACAGTTTAAAGTTTCGGAAAGCTAACATGATGAAATTCTAGAAAAGTATTTTTTCAAAATTTAAAATATAAGTTTATTCTACTATAAAATTTGTGCAACATAGACGTAAATAGAAAATCACAAAAAACTATCATATGTGCGCCCTTGTGGACAACTTTTTACCGACTTGTAATTTTATGAAACCGTTGATTATGGTGTTCATGTAGTATTGAAATATATAGGATTCCATACCAAATCCAGGATTTGAGTTCGTTGACTTTTTGATCAACGGATTGCCTCGATTTGCGTGCCATGGATCACAAATCTGTAAAGTTGACTTTCTTTGGACCAAAATTAGGGTTTAACAATAAAATTAGATTATAATAAGATTAAAAATACTATTTTAGATTATTTATTCAAAAATAAAAATTAATTAAAATGGAGGAACCTATTCACCCACTTTTGTAACCTAACTTGTTTAATTTATGTGACGGGTAGATCGGACGACACCTTGAGTTGGGACTTCATTCTTTTTCAGAGAAAGCAAGTATACCTTGCCATTGTACTGTTATTTATATTTCATATGTTGCATGCATCTTTATTTTCTGTCTTAAGTTCATATATTTTAACTGTTATATAAAATATGCGCGACGGTGTCGTTGCGATATATTTTTATTTATGTATTTGTATTAACCTTGTTTATGAGACTACCCCATTATCATGTAGCATCATTAGGTTCATTGGCCTTGACACAGTTGTTACACGAGTGTGAGTCTCATGTAGATCACGGACTATGTCACAGGTCTGGCCTCCTGTACGTATGGACCGTGCGTTAGGGATGACTGCTGATAGAAACTTTGTATGCCAGAAGACTTAGCAGTTATTAGAGGTCCATAGACATAGCCTATTGTAGTACGGTGGTCCAATCCTTGTCCTTGTTTGGTTGCAAGATTGGGCTAGGGTACTAAGAATAGGCTATGAACCAAATTGTGTCATGGATGTGACATGCTTAGGGCATGGGGTGTGGAGAACAACAAGTACCACATTTGGGCTCCTTTGTACTTTTTTCTTATTGTAACCCGGAAGCTCCGCTGGAGATACGGACGGTGATGACCCCTATACAATTGGCGACCTCTGCCGTTCAAAAGACGGTATGCTTTGAGGCCCCTGATTCTCCGAGAGAATCATGCCAATCCCATTTTATGGCCAGATAGCCCACTTGTTAGAAAGTTGTTCTCAAACTACATTCACTTAGACGGTTAGGCGACCCATTAGATATTTATTTCAGTACTTTATTGGCATACTTTTATGTATCTTATTACGTCCCTCAGAGGACCTGGCCCCTTCCAGGTGTAGTTGTTCTTGAGTATTCGCAGGAGCGCAGATTCGGATGGTTGCATATGTTTCGAGAAGGTCTTCTCATCGAGCCCGTGATTGTTAGTTGGTATTCTTATATTTGTTTATTGTGTTGTACTTTTCCATTCGAGTTGGTAGTGGATTTATTTCCATCCAACTATCATCTTTAGATATTTAGTATTGAGATCTGGTTTTATAGATATTGGTTATTTATTTATATTCATTTTCGTGGATGAGATTTAGATTATACCCTGTGACTTGTGATAGATTTATACCACTTGTGTATTGATATTCATATTACAGCGTACGTATGGGTTTGGTTTCCATATATTGGAGTTGCCATATCCATGCGGCTGGCATGCTTACATGACCTAATCCTACGTATTTTGGGACTGGGGCGTGACAGATGAATCGCGGACTAAGCTTCCCGTCTCTACCGAAGCGAATCGTGCCTCGTGTCGGAAAAATCCTCAGAAACACTAAACTACCCACCTAGAAGAAAATACAACCTTAAGAACTTAATATATAGCAAACAACCAATAACAAGCACAAAACAAAATCTGAACTATACCTCAAACTCCATAGGTCTTCGGTGGCTATCGGCCCAATACCGCTGTCTGTCCTGCGCCACTCAAAGTCTGTCTCTGATCAACTGAACCTTCTTCGCTGCATCTACAACCATCTCTGGCCTAAGCAAAACTCTCTCTCCAACATCGTCCCATGACAAGGGAGTATGACACCTCCGGCCGTACAGAGCTTCAAAAGGTGACATCTCTATACTAGCCTGGTAGCTGTTGTTATAAGCAAACTCTACCAAATAGAGATGATCCTCCCAAGAACCCCTGAAATCTAGTACACAAGTGCGCAACATATCCTCGAGAGTCTGAATAGTCCTCTCTGACTGCCCATCTGTCTGGGGATGATATGCAGTACTGAACTTGAGCTGAGTGCCCAAACTCTCCTGCAAACTCTTCCAGAAATGAGAAGTAAAATGACTATCCCGATCCGAGACTATGCTGACGGGAACTCCATGTATCCTAATAATCTGTCTCACATACATCTCTGCCAGCTTCTCCGTAGACAAACCCACCTTGAAAGGCAAAAAGTGGGCCGACTTGGTTAACCTATCAACGATGACCCAAATCGCGTCTTTCCCTCCTGGGGATCGTGGAAGTCCGGATACAAAATCCATAGTAATGTGCTCCCACTTCCACTCTGGAATGGGTAATGGCTGAAGTAAACCTCCTGGCCTCTGCCTCTCTGTTTTTACCTGCTGGTACACTAAGCATCTGGATACAACTGTGCCACTTCCTTCTTCATGCCATACCACCACACACTCTCTCGCATATCCCGATACATCTTGTTGGCACCTGGATGTATGGAATACTGAGAGCGATGCGCTTTCTGCAACACCTCCTCACGCAGCTCCTCACTAGGCACACAATCTAACTCTATGCCTCAAGGATCCATCCTCAGCAATGGTGAAATCATCCTCCAATCCTGCTCTTACCTGAGCTCTGATACTCTTCAGAGATATATCCTCATATTGTGCTGCCTTGATCCTGTCCATCAAACTGAATGTAGCTGCAATCCCCATATCTGCATAGCACCACCAGGAACTATCACCTCAATGCCCAAGCTCTCCAAGTCCTTCAACAAATATTGATTCTGCGTCAAGAACATAGCTACCGGATACCTACTCAAAGTATCAGCAACTACATTAGCTTTCCCAGGATGATACTGCAAAGATATATCAAAATCCTTCATCAGCTCCAACCACCGACACTACCTCATATTCAACTCCTTATGCGTGAAAACGTACTTCAAGCTCTTGTGGTCTATGAAGATCTCTACGCGCTCTCCGTACAAATAATGTTTCCACAACTTCAGAGCAAAGATGACTGCTGCCAACTCCAAATCATGGGTAGATAGTTCTTTTCATGAGGACGCAATTGCCTGGATGCATAGGCAATCACTTTCCCATTCTGCTGAAGAACACAATCCAAACCTTTCTCCGATGCATCACTATAAATAGTGAAACCTCCAGACCCTGATGGCAACGTCAAAATAGGAGCAGACGTCAACCTCTTCTTCAATTCCTCGAAAGCAACATGGCAATTCTCTGTCCAAACAAACTCCACATCCTTCCTTGTGAGTCTGGTCATTGGCTCGGCAATCCTCGAAAAATCTTACACAAACTTCCTGTAGTAGCCTGCCAATCCCAAGAAACTCCTGATCTCTGCTACCGAACTCAGGGTCTTCCAAGATTCCACTGCTGCGATCTTCTTCGAATCCACTGAAATACCATCACCAGTCACAACATGCCCCAAGAACTCTACCTTGTCCAAAAAAAACTCACACTTGGACAACTTCCCATACAGCTTCTCCTTCCTCAGCACATCCAACACAATCCTCAAATGCTCCTCATGCTCCTCTGGCGTCTTCGAGTATATGAGTATGTCGTCGATGAACACCACCACGAACTTGTCAAGGTACTGATGGAACACCTTGTTCATCAAGTTCATAAATACCGCCAATGTATTAGTCAAACCAAACGGCATCTCCATAAACTCGTACTGACCATACCGAGTTCTAAAAACAGTCTTCGGTATGTCCTCCGGCTTCACCTTCACCTGATGGTAGCCTGATCTCAAATCTATCTTAGAAAACACCTTGGCACCACTCAACTGATCGAACAGATCATCAATCCGTGGCAAAAGGTACTTATTCTTGATAGTGAGATTATTCAAAGCCCTGTAATCAATGCACATATGCACCGATCCATCCTTCTTCGGTACAAACAATACCGGGGATCCCCATGGTGAAGAACTCGATCTGATAAACCCCTTATCCTGTAATTCATCCACCTGCTTCTTCAGCTCAACCAGCTCGTTGTTGTTTACTCTATAGACATGTTGCAAAATTGGTTCTGCACCTGGTGTCACGTTCCAGTCCCAAAAATACGTAGGACTAGGACACGTAAGCATGCCAGTCGTATGGATATGGCAACTCCAATATATGGAAACCAAAATCCACACGTACGCTATAATATGAATATCAATCCACAAGTGGTATAACATATGTCACAAGTCACAGGGTATAATCTAAATTTTATCCACAAAAATCAATATAAATAAATAACTAACATCTATATAACTAGATCTCAATAAGAAGTATCTAAAGATGATAGTTGGATGAAAACAAATCCACTACCAACTCGAATGGAAAAGTACAACATAATAAACACAATATTAGAATATCAGCTAACGACCACAGGGCTCGAAGAGAAGACATCCTCGAAACATATATAACCAAACGAATCTGCGCTCCTGCGAATACTCAAGAACAGATACACCTGGAAAGGGACCAGGTCCTCAGAGGGACGTAACAAGATACATAGAAGCAGGCCAATTTGAATACAGTAAACATGCATAATGTTTAAAAATATATAAGTACGTTGTACAAGACAATCTATATGAATGCAAATGAGGACATACGCGACCAGCGCGACACACGCCCGTAGTGCGAGCTATATACTACGGTTTACCAGAGTGGTTAAAAGCCCATACGCCTAATGATTGTCCTCTCATGATACTAAGGGCGCCTAACTGCATCGTCTTCAACGTCTCCCATGCATCTTTGGCCGTTTGCTTTTCGGCCAGTAGAAAGAGCGTTTCCTCGGGGATGCCCGTGTATATGGCCACCAATGCCATTTGATCCTTGCGCACGTCAATGTTGGTGTGCTCGATAGCTTCCCACACTCCTTGCGAGCAATCCTCACGCGTACCCTCCTCGGCACGCCCTGATACCAATTGTAGAGAAAAAAAAAAGGAAAAACTAAAACTCACACACAAAGAAGAAAGAGGACACAGAGCCTTATATTTTGTTGCTAGTGCTTCATTATTTTTTATTTCGGAAAGTTTAAATACAGAAAATTAAACAAACTTGATCCACAAATGGTGCAACTAAACTCCTATTCTAACTTTGTACCAAAAAATGTGCCAAGGGTAACAGTCTCTAAATAGGACAAATTATAGGTCAAATAAACTCTAGATGTTAATACGAACCCAACGGTATGTCCAAATGTGGATTCCGATGGGCCGAACACAATTTCGTCCAAAAAGTCAACCATGGGGCCCGCCAATTGGTGATTTGGTCAACTGTCTCATAATTGCGTAAAAATTGGGTCACAGGACCAGCGCATTATCACGAGTCTAGTGGCACAAGTTTCGTCGTAATCTGACGAGCGTGCACAAAATGCGCGTGACTTTCGCAAAAGTTGCGACGCGGGGTTTGTCCGCAGATACGGGCTAATTTCGGCGCGCACACGCGTCCGAATTAGTTTCCGCAAACTCTTACGTGTCCGGGTATACTGCGCACACCATTTGGTACACTTGGTATACGGCGGGGCGGTCTCGTTTGGCGAAGCGCGCTCCGTTCCACAACTTTTAAAAATCTGGAAAAAATGTGTTTACGGGATTTTCCAACGAATTTAATTCTACCTACAGCAGTTAATAATCTAGGGTTATTTAACAAAAATTAAACTAGGTCAAGTGGTCTACGCATACCAAAAAGAATCATCGAATTTGGATCTCTGTGGTGGGAGATACGAATTCGGGAACATGGGTGATCACCGCAGTTTTCTGCGATCCCAGAAATTAATCTTTTTCTGCCAACTTTGGCGCTGTTTTCGCCTATGGTTACGCGTTGTTCGAGGTCTACTATCACATAGATATGGAAAAGGGTTAAGGAGTGAGCATACCGGTGAAGACGGGATAGCGTTTGGTTGAGCGAGGCGACGGAAAACAACTCTGGAACACAGGTACCTCGCTACGAAAATCTGCAGTGCGCGGGGTGCGCGGGGTCGCGGTCGTCGGAATTGGTTTGGATGGCCTAGCGGGGTTCTCCGACTGCGGTGGCGGCGCTCTCTAGGTCTAGATAGGAAGAGAGAGTTTGGATGATTATAGGGTTAGGGTTTTATTGAAATAATATATATATATATATATATATATATATATATATATATATATATATATATATATATATATATATATATAAGAGGAAGAGGGGGGGATCCGTTCAACGCGGGCCACGGGGGTGTGGTATTAGGCTCTGTTGCAAATTTGCAACTAAGGCTGCTTTTGTATAGCAAAAAAAAGGGTGGCTCACAAAGGGGGCTGTGCTCACAAGGGGCAGCAGTTTTAGGATAGTTGGGTTGGTAGGTTAGTATAGTTAATAGTTATTAATAGTTTTTTTCTTTTCTTTTCTTTTATAATTCCATTTATATATATATATATATATATATATACACGTATATACTCATAGAAAAATTCCAGAATTACACTAATACATACCATTAAGCTAGCAACTGCTCAAGGGGTCTCCTACATGAAATAAATTCAAAAAAATTCCTAATGGTCCCATAAATCTTCTAATTCACCAACACCTAAAATAAAATTTAATAAAAATATATTTCTCCTAATTAGTACATAATTACTATAATTAAATTATTAATTAATTAAAAAAACCATATACGGTTTCTAGGAATATGGGTTTTACATTCTACCCAACTTATAAAAATTTTGTCCTCGAAATTAAAATTAAGCCACGGTATAAAGTCAAGGATGGTATAAGATTTGTATTGTTTAAAATGCAAAGCCAGGTTTAAAGGGGTGGGCGATGTTGCGCGTTGCACATCCCAAAAAATCATGGGAAAATCTACATGAGCGAAAAATAGGTTTTTTCATGTGTCATGTCCAATGGTATGGACACCTAAATGCTCTTTTGTATAAAAGAGTCCAACAATTAAAAAATTGCACAAAGATGAGAATTGGATGATGGGCACGTCTAGGATAAGGGTGTAGAATTTGTAGGAAGGCAGTGGCTAGTGTAGTGCTCCAATTATCGAAGCACGGTAAGGTACGCTAAGTGATATAATTATTGCAAAATAAAATAAAAATACTGCGTTCTATCTCTAACTGGACTCAATCTAACCTTAGTCTCACTATCTCAGCCAAGTAGGTCAAATTTTGGGTGAGGGGTTCACAATCTACCGAACTTAAAATTTATCCATCTATCACCTGAGGCTATATATCTAGAAAAACTATTTCTCAAATTATTTAATCATGTTATTCAATCCTCAAAGTTTTAATACCAAACATATCATCTATGATATGCCCTTAATCAATTATAAAAGAGTCACTAAGTCATGTGATTAGCCTTATGGGATATATCTAGTACTATCAGTGTCAACTTATACCAGCACAAGGTTTCGTCTTTCCGAAATAAGGGAAGACGGAGAGCAGTAATAAAGAATTCAAGGTGAAGGTGATAGAATACAAGTACGAGGTTCAAAGAGATTAAAGAATTCAAAAAGAGAGTTGTCAGGGCAGTTGTGGATTGAAATCCTATTTTGGTCATTTCCTATTTACATGCTCGTATCAGTACAGTTATGTAACCGATATGATATGTCAGACATTTCTAGGGGCAAGTATATTCGTCTACTACCATATATCTCAATCCACGTAAAGTAGTCATGCGAAGAGCGAACCAAGCACACTAAGGTTAGCTAGACCTTAATACACCGATTCTGATTAGGCAATTGTATCATTGTGTGCACCCAATAATACATATGTCATGAGCAAGCTCGATAAAAGAATAAGCTTGCAAAAACTAGGCTATAATAGTAGCATGAGTCAAGGTAGTACATAAAATATAAGTACGCTAGATTATGATGAGAGAAGTTACAAAATAATCCAAGTTCACAAAAAGATAAGACTCTACAATCTCTACAGTTGTCATACTAACTCCCTGTCTAAGTCGTTAGTCGACCAAATAGGGGTATGGGCTTCTAAGTTCTACAGTCTGATGAAACATTATCTTCTTATGCTAGCATACAGTTAATGTCATTCAGCTACACTTCAATAATAGGTCAAAAGACTATGTGATACTAGGTTGTGAGGTATACTACCCAACTTATAACAATAAACTAATACTGTAATTGTCTTGAGGAAATTCTTCAGAATAACCTGGTCCTTGTAAATAAAGCATAAACTATTGTTAGGGAAAGATCTTGGTACTTATTAGGGTATCCTCTTACATTACATAGGTCATGGTCGTCCTAAGTCCTAGTCTTAGTGCAAGTGTCAATAGTAAGAATGGAACAGTTACTGGCCTTCAAGGGGAAAGGGGATATAACTCGTATCGAGGTGGGGGTACATGTTACGTAATTTAAAACTAAGAGATAAGCACCAGATCTCAATCTACAAGAATAGTTTAAACCATCAAGTTCTAACTACTAAGCACACAATTTCAAAATTTAACATTAACCACTATAATCCCAGCAACTATATGTCCTTAACACAAAATAAATCAGCTGGCCTACAATCAGAAGTGTCAGATGGTACGGGTTGAAAGATGAAGGGTAGAAGAACAAAATTTAGTCGTCGCGCAATTAGCGAACGTTAAGGTCGCAGAGGAACAATATAAAATTAAAATAGAGGGCTCTAGATAGCATCATGGTTTTCTAAGGGGGAGTGGTATGCTAGTTGCTATGTTCGAGGTATGATCAAGAAAAAAGTGTTAATTACATTCCTCTAGGCTTCCTAAGGTGCTGTCTACTAATAATAAGACAATGATCTAAGTTTATAGTTCTCCAATACTATCTAATTATGAAGGTTAGGTCCAGTCCTAATATTCAATCTTGGTTTTCTATTGGTTCCTCAATACTAGGGTCAAACATTATGGTAAAACTTCTGGCTAACTCTAGTAGGGTCTATACTACTCTCAAGTCTTTATAATACATCAAGGGGTAATGGTAAACCAATCTATAGATAATAAATTTTAGGGTTCACTAGATATTCTAAGCTTAATGGTGTGTCAACACTCTAGTTGTACTCTTAATAGGAAGGTTACCCTACTTATCATCTAACATCATGGACTTTTATATTCTAGGAGGGGGCTATACTCAAGGAACTTATTAGGGAAGCACATGAATCAAGCAGGATACAATTATTCAAATAGAATGGACTGGAAGGAGGGCGAATCATAGTCAATTGTGGATGAGATCCTATGCTCTATCCCTAGGTGCAGGCTTGTTCGATACAGTAACGTAACCGAGACAATATGCTCTCGACCTGCATGGGCCACCACAAAAATATGTCATGCCCCAGTCCCCAAAATATGTAGGACTAGGACACGTAAGCATGCCAGCCGTATGGATATGGCAACTCCAATATATGGAAACAAAAATCCACACGTACGCTATAATATGAATATCAATCCACAAGTGGTATAACATATGTCACAAGTCATAGGGTATAATCTAAATCTCATCCACGAAAATCAATATAAATAAATAACCAACATTCATATAACTAGATCTCAATAAGAAGTATCTAAAGATGATAGTTGGATGGAAACAAATCCACTACCAACTCGAATGGAAAAGTACAACACAATAAACATAATATTAGAATATCAGCTAACGACCACGGGGCTCGAAGAGAAGACATCCTCGTAACATATATAACCAACCGAATCTGCGCTCCTGCGAATACTCAAGAATAGATACACCTGGAAAGGGACCAGGTCCTCAGAGGGACGTAATAAGATACATAGAAGCAGGCCAATTTGAATACAGTAAACATGCATAATGTTTGAAAATATATAAGTACGCTGTACAAGACAATCTATATGAATGCAAATGAGGACAACTTTTTGACGTATGGGCAAGGGTAGGCTACTCGATCTACCTCACAACTCACACACTCATCAGTGGACATCAGAAATCTATATACCGCGGGGGTAGCGACAAGCGAGACTCCAGAAATTGACATACCGCAGGGGTAGTGACCAGCGTGACACACGTCCGTAGTGCGAGCTATATACTACGGTTTACCAGAGTTAAAAGCCCATACACCTAATGATTGTCCTCTCATGATACTAAGTGTCAAGTGTATGTCAACATATCTAATATATAGTAATGACTGAAAGGAACTACACATGCAATAAATACACAAAAATGCAATAAATATATAAAAATATACTAAGCATGCAAAATACTGTAAGCAATTTGGCAAGGTATCTTGCCTGGCAAGAAAGCTGCGAAAATGTAATATTCCGATATCAACACCAAGAGTCAGAAGCTACGGCCTCAGAATGAACGTCCCCAGATGCTGAAATAAACATCATCAACGTTCCCAGAATAAGCAAAATAGCTAGAAAGCACTTTCCTTTCGTCCAATTTGGACACAGGGACAAAACAGTAATTTTGGGTAAAAGTGGGGTCCACGTGTGGCCCACTTTGCACCAAAAAATGTGCCAAGGGTAACAGTCTCTAAATGGGACAAATTATAGGTTAAACAAACTCTAGATGTCAATACGAACCCAACGGTATGTCCAAATGTGGATTCCGATGGGCCGAACACAATTTCGTCCAAAAAGTCAACCGTGGGGCCCGCCAATTGGCGACTTGGTCAACTGTCTCAGAATTGCGTGAAAATTGGGTCACAGGACCAGGGCGTTACCATGAGTCCAGCGACGCAAGTTTTGTCACAATCTGACGAGCATGCACAAAATGCGTGGGACTTTCACAAAAGTTGCGATACGGGATTTGTCCGCGGATACGGGGTGATTTCGGCGTGCACACGCGTCCGAATCAGTTTTTGCGAACTCTCACGTGTCCGGGTACGCTGCGCGTACCGTTTGGTATACTTGGTACACGGCGGGGCAGTCCCGTTTGACGGGACGCGCTCCGTTCCACAACTTTTGGAAATCTGGAAAAAGTGTGTTTACGGGGTTTTCCAACGGATTTAATTCTACCTACAGCAGTTAATAATTGAGGATTATTTAACAAAAATTAAACTAGGTCAAGTGGTCTACGCATACCAAAAAGAATCATCGAATTCGGATCTCTGTGGGGGGAGATACAAATTCGGGAACTTGGGTGATCACCGCAGTTTTTTGCGATCCCAGAAATTGGTCTTTTTCTGCCAACTTTGGCGTTATTTTCGCCTATGGTTATGCGTTGTTCGAGGTCTACTATCATACAGATATGGAAGAGGGTTAAGGAGTGAGCATACCGGTGAAGACGGGGTGGCGTTTGGTTGAGCGAGGCGACGGAAAACAACTCTGGAACACAGGTACCTCGCTGTGAAAATCTGCAGTACGCGGGGTCGCGGTCGTCGGGATTGGTTTGGACGGCCTGGCGGGGTTCTCCGGCTGCGGTGGAGGCGCTATCTAGGTCTAGATGGGAAGAGAGAGAGTTTGGATGATTCTAGGGTTAGAATTTTATTGAAATAATGAATATATATATATATATATATATATATATATATATATATATATATATATATATAAGAGGAAGAGGGGGGGATCCGTTCAACGCGGGCCACGGGGGTGTGGTATTAGGCTCTGTTGCAAATTTGCAACTAAGGCTGCTGTTGAATAGCAAAAAAAAGGGTGGCTCACAAAGGGGGCTGTGCTCACAAGGGGCAGCGGTTTTATGATTGTTGGGTTGGTAGGTTAGTATAGTTAATAGTTATTAATAGTTTTTTTTTTCTTTTTTTCTTTTTTTCTTTTCTTTTATAATTTCCTTTATATATATATATATATACACACGTATATACTCATAAAAAAATTCCAGAATTACACTAATACATACCATTAAGCTAGCAACTGCTCAAGGGATCTCCTACATGAAATAAATTCAAAAAAATTCCTAATGGTCCCATAAATCTTCTAAGTTCACCAACACCTAAATTAAAATTTAATAAAAATCTATTTCTCCTAATTAGCACATAATTACTACAATTAAATTATTATTTAATTAAAAAAAACTATATACGGTTTCTAGGAATAGGAGTTTTACACCTGGTACCAAGTCTATAGAAAATTTAACATCTCGATCTGGCGGCAACCCTGGCAATTCCTCAGGAAATACATCCAAGAACTCTGCTATCAACGGATGCGGCAAATCCTTGTCTTCCACCATAGCTCCACAAATAATGCTTTCTCCTTGCTCTGCAGCTCCTCTGACAAACTCGAACTCTGGCTCTCCCGACGGACCAAACAAAACTCTACCTCCTCTACAATCTATGCTAGCACGGTGCCTACTCAACCAATCCATCCTGGGTACAATGTTGTAGCTCGGAAGTGGCATTACATGTAGACACGCACTCAACTCCTGACCTCCTAGAGTAACTCTCCGATCCTTGCAAATATCATTAACCAGGATAATGCCTCCCCCGATCATGATCTTGCAAGTCCTAAGCAAAGACTCAGCTACCAAACCATGCTTCAGAGCAAAAAAAACAGATACAAAACTATGGGAAGCACCACTATCAAACAAAGCTAAAGCTGGAATGGAATTAAGAAGAATAGAACCTGCGATGACATCTCCGGTGGGTTCATCCTTCTCGACGGTCATAGCAAACGCTCGTCCCTGATGTGCACCTCCCTGCTGCTGATGCTGGACATAACGCTGCTGCTGCGTCGGAAGTGGTCCCTTCGGCTGTACTGCAGATGGTCCCGTCTGTGCCCTAGGAGCTGAAGCTACTCCCTGAACTGCACAACGAGGATTGGAAGGACACTCTCTCAGCTGATGCCCTTCAGTACCACAATACAAATAAACTCCCAACCTCTCCTGCAAACTTCCCAGATATGGTCGGGCTTCTTACAGAAATGGAAGGAAGATTGTTGTAACTGTCTCTGCTGTTGTGGTGCCTGGTGAAAAGGTGCCCTAGCTGGAGTCTGGTGCTGCTGTGGCTGCTGGAAAGGCCTGGACTGGAAATGAGGATGTTTGGCAGATATTGCACTGCTGTTGGCCCCCAGAAAAGAATTACGGTCTCTCTTGGGCTTCAAACCCAACTCCCGCTCAACCTTGCGTGCCTCCGCAAGTATCTCCGAGTATGTCTCATAAAAAGATGGAATAAGGATCTTCACTTCCCAGTTTAGACCCTCATGGAAATGAATGGCCCGAACCTCCGGCTCTCTCACCAAATACTCTGCAAATTGGCTCAACATGCCAAACTCCGCAGCGTACTCCTCCACAGACATGCTCCCCTGAATGAGACTCTCGAACTGCCTCCCCAAGTCTAGCTTGTCTGCCCGAACGAAGAACTTCTTCTTGAAAAGGTCCTTGAATATCTCCCAAGACTGTTTTGCGTTAACCAAAACTGGCTCATTCCTGAACCAAGTACGAGCGACGTCGAACAGTTGAAGTCCTACCGCCTCAACCTTCAGATCCTCAAAAAGATGGGATACCCTCATAAGACGCTCAATGTCCTCGAGCCAATCATCAGCATAGACGATGCCCTCCGTCCCTTTGAAGACCTTAGGCTCCAGCTTCTTGAAGTCCTGAATGTTGCCTGGCCGAAGCTGAGCAACATGAGGAACATCCTGCTGCTGGACTGGAACTCCTCTCTTGACTACGGCACGAGCAAGGTGATGAGAACTCTCGATGCCCTACCGTAGAACGTCGGTCTGCCTCTGATGTGCCTCTGACTGAGCCCTCTGTGCCTCGATCATCTCACAAAATAGTGTAAACATTTGTGTCGCCTCTGCTGGCACATGAGGTGGAGGTGGAAGCCCCTCAGATACAGCTGCCACAGTCCTCTGAGTAGGTGGTGGACCTCCGAAAGCAGCTGACACTCCAATCACCGGAGAAGTGACTGGTGCAGGCCCTCGGGATGTCGCAGACCTCTCAGAAGCTGCTCTCCCCTACTGCGATCTAGTCTTAGGCGGCGTCCTGAGACAAAGCGAAAGAAAGAATCAATATGGCACATGATGTAAGATACTCAAGAAAGGACAGTTTAAGAGATCAAGTAACAATATCAAAGGAGAATAGTTGAATCAAAAGAATTTTCCTAGATGTGATTGATTATCTCAGCCTATATCCTATATCCTATTGCAGGCTCGCAGTAGTACAACTAAATCGTCGTACTACCACGACATCGCATAACTTGCGAAGCTTGACCTGCATGGGCCACCACTAAAAATGTGTCACGACCCACACCCGGTGTAAGGGTACAATCAAGAACAACGCCCAGCCTACGCCTTAGAATCGGCGGTAGAACGATGTCTGGGTAATCTATCTAGCAATATAATGAACCACCAACAATAACAATATACTCAATCACAAAACTAAGATGGAAATGAGCATGAATCAGATAAAGAATAAAAATTCACATACAACTCATGAGTTTAAAATAATACATCAATGAGTCTGAAAGAATGCTAACAAATAAGCTGGAGACAAATCCAGTACAAGAAATACTAAGAAGCTACTAAACTTGGGTCATCTGCCTCGGTCGGGATAAGTCCCTCCTGAACCAGGGTCTCAGACTCTAAACCCATAACATCCTGAGATCCATAATGTGTAGGGTAGCAGTCCTCAGTGTCATCTGGGAAAAATATATCCAGTCAGGAAAGGAGCATAGTACATCTCTAACAGCAGTTCTAATTAATGATAAAAACTATGTAACAGTAAATAGATGTGAATATACAAGATGCACAATAGATACAAGAGATACACAATAAGGAAATACTGAAATAAATATAAGAATGAACAATATGATAATGAACAAGAATACTAATGTCTAAGTGTGTGAGTACTAGCTTTAACATGTGATCGGCTTGGGAACTTGCACAAGAGTATAATGGCCTGGCTGATCATACGTGCGGTGTATGATCACCACTCACAAGGAACAAGATATGCACAAGGAGGGTATGATCACATATCTACACTAAAATACTCTCTACCCTCGACTGGTATAATAGATCCAACCATGGTATGCTATGGCACGGGATTCTCTAGGAAGGTAGCAAATCTTTCCGAGAATCATTGTCTGTACATGCACAAGATAATCAATGAAACAAGACTTGCACAAGATACACCATATACAAGGAATAACATTTCATGACGAGATCCGGATATACCAATCCGTGTAACCATCGTGTCAAGAAACATGGATACCTACACTAGATACAATGAACATAGAGGATATCATAAACGAGAAACTATCAGAGAATGTACTCACCTGAACTCCAATGAATAGCCTTACAGATGTCTGATACGGTGCCTCGAAGACCTAGATATGGAATACAACATCAATACAAGGTTTCAGAAAGAGAATAAGTTAAACTAGTCAACTTCTAGGTCAATAAGTCAATTCTAAGTCAAAAGTTAAACTAAGTCAACTCTAAGGTCAACTATGGTTAACTGCCTAATTCTATGTTGCAAAATTCTACACAAGGATATTGGGTTTAAATACTAAAGTCTAAGTCACAAAACCCATATCTTACTTACTAGGATACCGTATCTCCGGATACGTAAATCCATAGGTAAAATATCACATACAATGCCAAAATAATATTATTAAATAAAATCTTAAAGACAAACATCAAAAAGGTACCTTGGTTTTGAACAAACTTGGTATCACAACATAAAACCATAATCTTGATACCCCAAACCCAATACCTTGGGTATTCCCAATTACCTTGGTATTTACCTTGGTATCTCAAGGTAATACCCCAAACTTGTTTATACCAACTACCCGTAATAGACATATGCTATACTAATTATACTTATTAGCAATTTAAGAATATATTTACTTATATATTAAATACCAATATATATATATATATATATATATATATATATATATATATATATATATATATATATATATATATATATATATATATATATATAGAAATCTGCCAATTGTAACTAAAAATACTCTAAAACTCGGATACTCTGATACGCTGCCCCTTTAATGACGGTTTTGCCCGTTGCTAAATCTGCTGTCGCTGCTTCTGCTAATTGTTCCCACTGCTGCTGCTGCTTTGGCGACGGTTTGCGGCCGTCGCTAAACTGCTGCCGCCGCTGCTGCTGACTGTTCCCGCTGCTGTTGCTGCTGCTGCTTTGGCGACGGCTGCGGCTGTTGTCACCTTTTGCTGCTGTTGCGGGTACAACGGCTGCTGCTTTGTTGTGACGCGGCCGCTGTCACCCTTTGCTGTTGTCGCTGAACCATTATATATATATATATATATATATATATATATATATATATATATATATATATACACACACGCATATATACATACCACTATATAATATATATACTTACATCTATAATTATTAATACATGCAAATACTACATGTAAATATACATACACTCTTACCCCTCACATACACATATATAAATAGTAATATATGTATATACATAACACCATATTTAATTACATATACATATAGCTTATGCATATAGTATATATATATATATATATATATATATATATATATATATATATATATATATATATATATATATATATATAGAATAAGGGAGGTGAGATGGAAACTCACTCTAAAATCAAGGGTGTCGGTGATGTGGCACAATCACAACCACACATTTCATAATTGGCAATTTACACTTAACTCCCTCCCCTCGTTTGTGTGGTTGAGATTGTGCCACGTCACCGCCACCTTTGTTTTTAGAGTGAGGTGCCACCTCACCTCCCTTATTCTCTCTCTCTCTCTCTCTCTCTCTATATATATATATATATATATATATATATATATATATATATATATATATATATATATATGCACATAATATTACATAATATAGTATCATATATATATATATATATACATAGCTATCTTCAAAATAAACTATGTACATAATAAATACATGGTACCTTACACACATACATAGTATTATGTATATATATAACTATACATATATGTTTACCTATACATAATCATACAATAATATGTCACACATATATATAAATAGGACTATAATAGCATATAATTATCTATTGAACATATGCATATCTATATATACTAATATATGTAATTATACTTACAATTAGAAGAATAGCCACCTAACAATATATACACTTATAATATATACATAGATCTAAGACACAATATTACATAAATATAATTACACAACAATATATATATATATATATATATATATATATATATATATAATTTTATATCACAATGACAAGAGAACTAGATCTACAATTTAAATTACACAACTACATGGATCGTATCACCCCGTATCCCACTAGATCTAGGATATGCTTGCGACACGAGTCCTCCACACATCCAAACGTACCCCGAAGGACACGAATAAGTTATATATATTATTTATGAACAATACAAAGAGTCAAAAATAATTCTACGTGTCCGTGTCAAAATATGACATGTGCAAAGTCCCGTGTCGGAGAAAAAACCCCAAAATAACACGTATCACCAAATTGTTGGGATACGACCTACATGTACCCAATTATGGACACGATACTAGCCCCAAAAACACAAGCACATACCAAATTGATCTATAGGACCAATTGACACACACAACAAATGTTAATCTCGGAATTCCCCCAAAATTGACACAAGAAGTACCATAACTTTCTCAATATGCCTCCTATGAACACAAAACCAAATCCTATGGGTAGCCTATGAATATGGGTTAATTTTCTATGGTTAAATCTCAGATTTAGAACCTAATTTAAAGGAAAAAAACTAAATTGTACCTATTGGGAGATGGATTCCCAATGAAACCTCCAAATGTGATAAAATTGGCCTCCAACTTGTAGATTCTTGCTCCTCTTTGTAGATCCTTACTTTCTCCTTCTAGATCCTTGCTCTACTAACCTCCAATGGTGATTTGGAAAGGAATTTGGATGAAATTTGGTAGGAAAATGAAGTAAGAATGAAGAAATTTGGTTGAGGGAAATTCTAGATCTAGTTTCCAAATGAAAAGAGGAGAGAGAAATTAATTTCCCCTCTCTATATAGGCCGCCCCCCTTTCCCCTTCCTCAAGCTACCATGAATTGTCCAATATACCCCTTGGGGCCTCTCATGAAGAAATAATTAAGGGAAGCTTCTAGTCTAATGGTTTAATTAATTTAATCCATCTCCTTAACAATGAGCCTTCTAATTGGGCTCAAATCTAACAATTAATTCATGTTAGTCCATGGGTCTAAACTAAACTAGTTAGGTCCACTAACACAAGTCCAAAATAAATAACTAACATCTAACAACCATTAAATAATACAACAAATAATTATTATCATGCACAATATTTAATTAATTATAAAATTACTAAAATACCCTTCCCTAGAAAATGTGGTAGTGATACTGAGCTCCGTTAGTTGCTCCGATATAAATGGAATCTCCATGTACACCTCCGGATGCTAAAACAAACATTACCATCGCTCTCAGAATATATAAAATAGCTAGGATTGACTACCCATAAGTTCAATTTGGACACAGGGGCGGAATTGACAATTTTGGATCAAAGCGGCATCCACATGGGCCCCACTTCGCACCGAAAAATATGCCAGAGATAAAGTTCTCCAAATTCGTCAAGCTTAGTGTCCACGAGTCCAGAACGATGATACGAAACCAACAGATCAAGTAGAACCGTGGGGCCCACAAAATGGTGTTTCGTCAACGTTCTTAGAATCGAATCAAACTTGAGTCACAGGACCAGTGTAATGCTACGAATCCGATGACGCAAGTTTCGTTACGAAACGACAAATTCACACAAAATTATGACTAGTGTGAGAATAAACTGATACGGGACTTTTCGACGGATACGCATCGATTCCGGTGTGCACGCACATCCAAATCAACTTTCACGAAATTCCATACGTCCGCGTTGACGATACGCGTCTTTCGATACAATTCGCACACGATGAAGTTGCCTCGTTTAACGGGACGCACCCTTTCAAAAAAATTTGGGTTTAAGAAACCAAATTTTTGACAGATTCAAAAGCAAATACAAAACAGCATACAACGAATTAAAATAAACTAATTAAAGAGATTAAAACTCGATTATGTTGTCTAAATTACTGTTCAAGTGAAGTTTATAAATATTAAATAGGTTGGAAAAAAATCAGACATGAACATGGGTGGTTGGAACAGTTTCTGAACTACAAACTTGATCATTTTTTTCCTGTTTTGCGTCACGAATTACGATCGACACAAGACACGATATACCGAACTAATTATACAGGGTTCAAGAGGGTCATATGATCTTCGCATAGGATTCGACAGGTCGATATTTTGATTACCGTGCAAAGAGATACAGTGGTGGGAAGATGGGTACCTCGATGCTTGCTGCTGCTCGAGATTTTGGGCGGCTGTGCGGAGGCGTCTTGTGGCATGCGGCGACTACTGTCCGGCGATCGTCAGTGGCCGGGGTTGGTCGGGGTGGTAGAGGAGTTGATGGTGTTGGTGGTCGGCTAGGCTAGACTTTATATAGGGTGGTGTGAAGGGAGTTACAAGAAGATAAAGAAGAGGGGTTGGGAAGGTTTCGGGAAGAAGAAGAGATGGGGTCGGGGCTGTTACAGCGGGTTGGGGGTGAGGTTGTGGGTTAACGAGTTGCGGGTTCGGGTATGAGTTTGGGTTCGGATCCGGTTTCGGTTAGTTTGGTTTGGGTTGGTTCGATTTGGGTCGGTTTGGGTTGGTTTATTAAAACAATAAATATATATATATATATATATATATATATATATATATATATATATATATATATATATATATATGGCCATTAAAAATAGTTTTGGATCCCAATAAATTTCAGAAAAATTACACAATATTCTATTATTAGTTTTACACCCAAAAATATATTTTCTGTACTTTTTTAATAATTAATTTAATACACAAAACTATAAATCTATGAACGAACATTTATTATAATTAATTAAAAATAATGAAAATTTTTACAACAATAAATAATGTAATTTTTTAAATTAAATTCTAAAAATCATGGTGTTTACATATCCCTTAAGAATAGTTGGGTTTTTTCTTTGTTCGGATTTTTTTTTAAGTTTTTTCCTTTTTTTTGATCGTTTTTAAAAATTTTTTCCTTTTTTCGTTTTTGATCTAGTTTTGGCCATTTTTTTTTGATCTTTTTGGTCGATTTTTGGTCCCTTTTTGTTATTTTTAGTCGTTTTTGATTATTTTTTGTTGTTTTTGATCGATTTTTATCTGTTTTGTCTTTTTTGTCGTTTTGATGGTTTTGTCATTTTTTAACCTTTTAGTAGTTTTTTGTCTTTTTGTCGCATTTTAGTTTTTTTTTGTCGTTTTTGGTCGTTTTTTTATATTTTTATTATTTTAGTCGTTTTTGATCGTTTTAGTCGATTTTTTGTCATTTTTTGTCATTTTTGATCATTTTTGATCATTTTTTTTGTTTTTTATCGTTTTTAATCTTTTTGACGTTTTTAATTTTTTGTTGTTGTTTTTTAATTGTTTTTAGTCATTTTTGAATTTTTTAATCATTTTTAGTCGTTTCTTTTGTTTTTATCTTCTTTTATTGTTTTAAGTTGTTTTTGGTCTTTTTGTCGTTTTGGTCTTTTTTGATCATTTTTTTCATTTTTTTTTTCTTGATTTTTTTTCGTTTTTGATCTTCTTCTTTTTTGTGTTTTTTTATCGTTTTTTGTTGTTGTGTTTTTTCGGTTTTTCTATTTTTTTCGGTTTTCACCGTTTTTTCGTTTTTGGTCTTTGTTTTTTTTTCGTCATTTTTTGTTTGTTTTTTTTATTTTGTTGTTTTCAAATTTTTTTTTCGCCTTTTTTTAGGGTTATTTTTTTTTCCCGGTTGTTTTTCGTTTTTGGTCATTTTTCGTTTTTTCATTTTTGTATTTACTTTTTTATATTTTCGTCTTTTTTGTTTCTTTGTTTTTCTTTTTACTTTCAATTTTTTTCCTTTTTTTTCCCAAGAAATATTTGTGTAGTCACAAAACCCGAGAATATAGTTATCCAAAAAAAATAATTACTTAAAATTTAATTTTTAAATATATAAAAAATTTGGCTATATAATATTTTGCGTATCAATCGTCACTTAAATTATAGAAATCCAACAATTTTTTTTCTATGAATTAACGTTTACTTTTGATCTTCCTTTATTTAGGCTTGTGATAAGGGCACTACTAAATACACTTGGGGTAGTCCAGGATTGGGGCTATGTAAACACCTGGATTTTTCAGAAATAAAATATAAATTTTTGAGATTTTTTCGGTGATTTTTAAATAATTATAATAAATGTTCTTCAGGAAATAAATATTTTTGTGAATTAAATTAAATATTATAATATTATAAAAATAAATTTTTTGAGTGTAAAATAAATTATTAGTCATAGCGTAATTTTTCTAGAATTTATTGGACCAAAAAATTTATTTTTAAAGACCTAAAAATATAGCTTTTAATTAAACCAGACTAAACCCACCTGAACCGAACCAAACCGAGCCTTAGATAAACCAACCCAACCCAAACCCCTCGCGGGAAGGATTCAAATCTGAACCCGCTGACTCGACCCGCTAAGACCTGACCCATTAATTAACTCTACAAGTAACTGCTACTGTGCGACCCCGATCGACGACTCCCCGACTTCAACGTCCGACCCGACGCCTCCGGGTAACCGCCCAATGGCCGCCCGCCGTCGCCTCTTCACCTCCCCGCCAACCTCCGACCTTCCCCCTCCCGGTAACAGCCGAGGCGGCTCCCTATAAAACTCGCGGCCGACGAACCCCCACCATCTTCCCCATCATCCCCCACCGCCTCCGCCATCTCTCCACCGCCTCCATCATCCCCCCAACACACGACGTCGACACCACAACACCCCCATCTTTCGGCGACGCCGCCTCCTCCGCTAGCCCAACCCCGGCGACCCCGAGCCAATTCCCACCGCTGCCACCACCACTGCCATCCTCCGGCGACCACCCCGCAGGCCGACGAGCTCCTCCGACGATTTTCGGTGAGGACCAAGCAGCTGTCGAACTCCGCCGCCGCCAGCGCCGAGTACAGCAGCCGCAGAAGCACTACCACCCGCCGCCGACCGGCCGCCGCGCCACCGCGTATACATGACGTACAGATGTTCCGACTCCTCGTTCCGGTGAGCATTTTTCTCTCCTCGTCGCGTTATTTTTTGAACGGTCTGTTGTGACACGTTCCCTATGTAACCGTCTAGAATCTTGTGCCATTAGACTGGGATATCGTGTCCTGTGTCGATCGCAAACTGCGACGCAAAAAAAGGAAAATATTTCCAAATTCTGGATCTTTGAAACCTGGCCCGAACTCACAAGTTCACGGCCGATTTAATCCCAACCTATTTAATAATTCTGAAATTCACTTGAACAGCTAATTAGATAATATAACCAAGTTTCAAACCCTGTAATTAGATTATTTTATGGTGCTGTATGTTGTGTTTTATTCGCGGGTAAAATCGACCAAAATCTTGGTTATTTAAACCCAAATTTTTTTGAACTGGGTGCGTCCCGCTAAACGAGGCAACTTGAACGTGTGCAAATTCACCGAAAGGTGCGCATCGTTGATACGGACGTGTGAGATTTCGCAAAAGTTGATTTGGATATGCGTGCACACCGGAATCAACGCGTATCCGTCAAAATTGTCCCGTATCGGCCCTGTTCTGAAACTTGTTGTAACTTCGTGTGTGCTTGTCGTTTTGAAATGAAACTTGCGCCATCGGACTCATAGCGATATGCTGGTCCGGCGACCCAAGTTGGTTCAATTCTGAGAATGTTGACAAAATCTCGTATCGTTGGCCCCACGGCTCCACTTGACGTGCTATTTTGTGACCGGCTCATCGAAATTCAGTTCTGGATATTCCTTTGGGTTTGTATCAACGTTTTGAACTTGTAGACACTAAGTTTGACGAATTTGGAGAACTTTGTCTCTGGCACATTTTTTGGTGCGAAATGGGCCACATGTGGACCCCGCTTTGACCAAAAACTGTCAATTTTGTTTCTGTGTCCAAATTGGACTTATGGATAGGCAATTCTAGCTATTTCATGTCTTCTGAGAGTGATGATAATATTTATTTCAGCATCCGTAGGAGTACCTGAAGATCTTGCTGTGACCGAAGCAACTGTTGGAAACCAAACCCTAGGCAAGTGTACCTTGCCAATCTTGCAGTACTTGCTTCATATTATTCTCTTTATTTATTTATATGATGTATCTGTTCAACCTAGAACGTGAGACGTTGCTTAGCGTCCGAATAAGATTCGAGTGTCAACGTCATACGCGGAGTTGTGTAACATCACCTAGAGATTGATATCGCGACCATATACATTTTCGTGCTTGCATTATCAAGTACGTCATACCATAGGACACCTGGCACTATTCATGAGACATAATCTTCCTGAGTCATTAATGGTGATTCTGTATAGGCTATAGGACTCGTGCATATACTTTATATATATGCATAGCTATCAATATGACTTGCTGCATTAGATATGATCTTGCATGTGTTGCATTAGATATGATCTTGCGTGTTATGGACATGAGACGTCGTGGACATGAGACATGTGATTACATTCGGTGGAGAGAGACAAACAGGCTACAGGCTGATTTTATATATGTAAAATCCCTAATCCTAAAAATCGTATTAAGCTATTTTTTATTAATTATTAATTTAATTACAGTAATTTGTGGCTAATTAGGAGAAATAGATTTTTATTAATTTTTATTTTAGGTGTTGGGGCACTTAGAGGATTTATGGGACCATTAGGAATTTTTCAAAATTTATTTCATGTAGGAGACCCCTTGAGCAGTTGCTAGCTTAATAGTGTACATTATTATAATCTAAAAATTTTCTTATGAGTATATATATATATATATATATATATATATATATATATATATATATATATATATATATGCATATATATATTTAAAAAGAAAAATGAAATGATTAAGAAAAGAAAAGAAAAGAAATTAATAATACCATTAATAACAATTCCATTAATAACCCACTACTTACAACTTAAAGCAAATCTTTTACTACCAATTCCCAGCAACTAAACCAATTCCCATGACCGCCCAATAGGAATTCAACAGCCAACCCCCTGTGAGCCATCCGCCCTTTACATGCAGACCCCTCCTTGGTTGTGAGCCAACCCACAGACCCCCCGCGAGCAAACCAAACCCCCTCTCACCCATATATATATATATATATATATATATATATATATATATATATATAAACCCTAACCTAATCATCAAAACTCTCCTCCTTCCCATCTAAACCTAGAGAGCGCCACCACCGCAGCCGGAGAACCCCGCTAGGCCGTCCAAACCAATCCCGACGATCGCGATCCCGCGCACTGCAGATTCCCACAGCGAGGTACTTGTGTTCTGAAGTTGTTTTCTGTCGACTCGCTCGACCAAACGTCGCTCCGTCTTCACCGGTATGCTCACCCCTTAACCCTCTTCCATATCTATATGATAGTAGACCTCGAATAACACGAAATCCTAGGCAAAAACAGCGCCAAAGTTGGCAGAAACAGACCGAATTCTGGATCGCAGAAAACTGCGGTGACCACCCATGTTTCAGAGTTCGTATCTCCCTCCACAGAGATCCGAATTCGATGATTCTTTTTGGTATACGTAGACCACTTGACCTAGTTTAATTTCTGTTAAATAACCCTAGATTATTAATTGCTGTAGCCAAAATTAAATTAGTCGAAAAACCCCGCGAACCCACTTTTCCAAATTCCTAAAAGTTGTGAAACGGAGCGCGCCCCGCCAAACGGGACAGCCTCGCCGTGTACCAAGTGTACCGAATAGTGCACGCAGCATAACCGGACACGTAAAAATTTGTGAAAACTGATTCGGACGTGGGTGCGAGCCGGAATCGGTCCGTATCTGCGGACACACCCCGTGTCGCAACTTTTATGAAAGTCGCGCGCATTTTGTGCACGCTCATCATATTGCGATGAAACTTGCGCCAATGGACTCGTGGTAACGCGCTGGTCCTGTGACCCAATTTTCATGTAATTCTGAGACAGTTGACTAAGTCGCCAATTGGCGGGCCCCAAGGTTGACTTTTTGGACGAAATTGTGTTCGGCTCATCAGAATCCATATTTGGACATACCGTTGGGTTTGTATTGACATCTAGAGTTGTTTGACCTATAATTTGCCCCATTTAGAGACTGTTACCCTTGGCACGCTTTTCGGTACAAAGTGGGGCCACATGTGGACCCTACTTTTATCCGAAATTACCATTTTGCCCCTGTGTCCAAATTGGACGAAAGGAAAGTGCTTTTTAGCTATTTTGCTTATTCTGGGAACGTTGGTGATGTTTATTTCAGTATTCGGAGATATTTGTTCTGCAACCATAGCTTCTGATCTTGTGTGTTGGACTTCGGGACGTTACACTTTGCAGCTTTCTTGCCAGGCAAGATACCTTGCCAAATTGCTTACAGTATTTTGTATGCTTAGTATATTTTTGTATATTTATTATATTTCTATTTATTTATTATATGTGTAGTTTCTTTCAGTCATTACTATATATTAGATATGTTGACACATACTTGACACTTAGTATCATGAGAGGACAATCATTAGGCGTATGGGCTTTTAACCACTCTAGTAAACCGTAGTATATAGTTTGCACTACGGACGTGTGTCGCGCTGGTCGCTACCCCCGAGGTATGTCAATTTCTGTAGAGTCGAGCTGGTCGCTACCCCAGAGGTATGTCGATTTCTGATGTCTATTGGCGGGTATGTGAGTTGTGAGGCTTAGATCGAGTAGCCTACCCTTGCCCATACGTCAAAAAGTTGTCCTCATTTGCATTCATATAGATGGTCTTGTACAGCGTACTTATTTATTTTCAAATAATATGCATGTTTACTGTATTCAAGTTGGCTCGCTTTTCTGTATCTTGTTACGTCCCTCTGAGGACCTGGTCCCCTGCCAGGTGTATCTGTTCTTGAGTATTTGCAGGAGCGCAGATCCGGATGGTTACATATGTTTCGTGGATGTCTTCTCTTTGAGCCCCATGATTGTTAGCTGGTATTTCTATATTGTGTTTTTTTGTGTTGTACTTTTCCATTCGAGTTGGTAGTGGATTTGTTTCCATCCAACTATCATCCTTAGATACTTATGTTGAGATCTAGTTATATAGATACTGGTTATTTATTCATATTTGATTTTCGTGGATGAGATTTAGCTTATACCCTTTGACTTGTGATATATGTTTATACCACTTGTGGATTTGATATTAATATTACAGCGTACGTATGGGTTATGGTTTCCATATATTGGAGTTGCCATATCCATGCGGCTGACATGCTTACGTGTCCTAGTCCTACGTATTTTTGGGACTGGGTCGTGACAATATATATATTTATTATTCTGAGGCCGTAGACTTTACATCAGAGATAGGCACATTATGTGATATTACTGCTACCCGGCTCCCCGACACAGAGCTTGTAGTGGTCTCAGCCTGAGTACTAGTCATTCTCTCACTTGCATATCACATAGCTGGTTACATAGTTTACCCTATAGATACATTTTATATACTGCACTTATTTGGCTTGAGTTATTCTTGTACCTTGCTATATCCCCTGAGGAC
Source organism: Iris macrosiphon (assembly GCA_036927795.1). Classification (NCBI taxonomy): domain Eukaryota; kingdom Viridiplantae; phylum Streptophyta; class Magnoliopsida; order Asparagales; family Iridaceae; genus Iris; species Iris macrosiphon. The sequence goes on from JAYESA010000004.1 coordinate 111,620,204, forward strand.
CTGGATCCGGATTATGTTCCCAGGTATAGCAGAGGAGATCTATCCCGAGGTATACGCGACAGGAGCAGAAGCAGAAGCATGAGCAATACCGATACCCAAGGATGAGGTGATGGCCGAGGATTTCTCCTGAGTATCTGCTTTATTATACTCAGTCATTTCTGTTGTTAGACTCTTATTTCCTGTTTATTGAACTACTGTATCAGACTCTTTATCGGGTTGTTCCCCGAGATACTTATTTGAGACTTGATGTTGGTTTATATTTCATTATGCTGATATTGGTTAAGTTTATCTTCCATGGATGTGTAAACCCCCTGGTTTTTTTAAAAATATTAAACTTGGATTTTTCACAATTTTCTGGAATTTTCTGGGAATTTTCTGTAATTAAAATCAGAGTTTTAAATTATTAAATGATTTTTTAATTGTTAATAAATAATATTAAAATATTATGAAAATAACATTTTTGGGTGTAAAATGAAAAACTAGACTTAGGGTAATTTTCCTGGATTTTAATGGACCTCGGCCCTATTTTTAAATACCTAAAAACTAATTAAACTAATTATTATTATTATTGTTATTATTATTATTATTATTTGGTTCCGGCCCGGCCCAGTGGGCCGAAGCCCAGCCCAACCGTGGTTTAACGGGTCGGGCGGGTCCGCCCAACCCGGAACCCGCCGCCCGACCCGACCCGGACCCCATTCCCTTCCCCCACGACCTGCACACGACCGCGTCCCCCGCGCCACCGCCCGGGTCCTCCGCCGCCTCCGCCGGAGCGACCCACGACCCCCTCGGCGCCGCCTAACCCGGCCACGACCGCCCCAGCCTCCCCTATATAAATCCCCTCTCCCTTCTTCCTCCTCCCTCAACTTTCCCCTAGCCCTAACCCTAAAGCCGGCTCCCCTAGCTCCGGCGGCCACCGCCTCGACCCCCCTAGCAGCCGACTCCAGCGCCTAGCTCCGCCGAGAGCCGCCCCGGCATCGCCTCTTCCCTCTTCCCCTCTCAGACCCGACGCCTCCCCTCCCCGACTCCAGCGCCTCCGCCGGATCACTCCTCCTCCGCCGTGCACCGCTCGGCTCCGGTCGACGACCCCCGCCCTAGCCGAAGCTCCTCCCTCCTCCGGCGAGCAGGGCCCTGACCTAGCTGGACGCGCCGCGGACACAACAGGACACGGGACTCGTCGACACAGTGGACACGGCTGACCCAGTGTCCAGGACACGTGTCGGACACTAAAAACCCCAGTTTCGAGGAGCCTCGTTCAGGTACTCGTATCTCGTACCTCGTATCTCCGATTTCGATTCCGTAAATTGCAACACGTAGCCTGTATGACCCTCTCGGTGCCCGGATAAACCGTTCGGGGCATCGCGTCCTGTGGTGATCGCACACCGCGATCCAAAAACAAGAAAAACATCGACCCGATTCACCCCGGAACTGGGTACGCCCCGCCAAACAGGACGACTTGGTCGCGCGCGGTCTTCACAGATACGTGCGCAGCGTTGATACGGATGTGTGGGATTTCATGGAAGTCGATTCGGGTGTGCGTGCACACCGGGATCAACGCGTATCCGCAGACACCGCCCCGTATCCGCCTTTTCTGATTCACGCCCTAACTTTCTGTGTACACGTCGGATCGAAACGAAACTTGCGCCATCAGACTCGTAGCGATACGCTGGTCCTGTGACCCAAGTTTGGTTCGATTCTGAGAACGCTGACGAAATCGCGTGTCGTGGGCCCCACAGGCCCCACTCGACGGACGATTTTGTGATCGGCTCATCGGAATCCAATTTTGGAAGTTCCGTTGGGTTCGTATCATCGTTCCTGACCTGTTGACACTAAGTTTGGTGATTTTGGAGACCTTTGATCCTGACACGTTTTTCGGTGCAAAGCGGGCCCACATGCGGACCCTATTTTGACCCGAAATTGCCGTTTTGCCCTTGTCTCCGAATTGGACTCAAGGACAGGCGTTTCTAGCTATTTGATATCTTCTGAGCATGATGGTAATGTTTATTTCAGCATCCAGAGTCATTTCTGGAAATTTCCCTGAGACACAGAACCGTAGTGGGATCCAAAATATCAGGCAAGTACCTGCACTTCAAGTTTATTCTTTATATTATGATAATTAGTTCCTTGCTCTACTAGCACCATTGGATGTTTACACGTAGCGTTAGAATACTAGATTTCATGTCTTGAATACTGGTTTTCATGTCTTGCTTTTTGTGTCGGGTGGGAGAATACTAGGAGGCATGTAGTTTACCCTTCTCCCTGTCCTGACTGCTAGCTGTGGATACGCGACTGTACCATCAGCCTGATACTCGATTATTCCTGACTGATAGCCGTCTATGACGGCCTGATTAGCCTTATAACCCCCTACATGCCAACTATGTATTCTAAATACACAATTTCACACACATAGTTTCTTGTCTTGTTGCATTTCCTGTTGTCTTGTTGTAGTTTCCATTTTTCTGTCTCATTTATTCCTGTTTTACTCATATCCCTGTTTTACAGCATTTAACTCTTAGTTATTGTTATCACTTATTTATGCATATTCTCAACATGATACTTAGTCAGTTCTTTTTACTTGTCATAAATATTTAGTTTAATCTTGTTGTGCATTGTGTACTTTGCTCCTTTCCTGACTGGATCCGTTGATTTAGGCGATGATGAGGATTATGCCCCCACCTATTATGGCCCTTATGAGGGAGCAGATGACACATTTGAGGAGCCGGTTCCCACCCAGGAGACTACTTCTGCGGAGTAGTTAGCAGTAGTTATTTATTTCCCTTTCATCTTAGTAATCGGGTTTGTCCCCGATTTAATTTCTGGTTCTGTATTAAACAAGGGATCTGTTTGCCACATTTATTTATTTGAAATCTTAACATTCCTTTCCTGTTATCTTCCTTGCCTACTTATCATATTGTGAATGGGTTAGATTTTATTTAACTGTGGATATGATCTAGATAGTGTACTACCGCCGACACTGCGGCGTAGGCTGGACGTACCCACGTACTCGTGCCCGAATATCCGGGTGCGGGTTGTGACACGTTTTTATGGTGGCCCATGCAGGTCTAATATCCTTAAATAGGGTAATATCCTAGGACAGGGTATGGAATAAGATTGAGGATTTTAGGAAAAGCTCATTCACAGAATAGGATCTTTATTTCAAGTCTTGATATCATTCCTAGTCAATTTTCCTATCGCCCTTGATTTCCAAGTAATCTATTCTAATCTTCCTATCCCTTCATCTTTCAGAATGGTTCAGACAAGGAATACAGTAGGAGGCACGTCAGAACCCGCTGAGCAGACTGTGCCTGAAACTCTTGCGCTCCTTCCGCCTCCAACTACTCCGACAGTTACTATGGATGGGGCAAAGCTACTCGGAGTGTTCCAGGGACTCATAGAATCCCAGAAGGAACAGACTACCCTGCTACTCACTAGCCTTTCGGATGCTCTTCGCTCCCAGAAGGCACCACACAAGAGGCCAGGAAGTGCCAAGGACTTCAAGAACCTTAAACCCCTGGAATTCTATGGGACTGAAGGTATTCTCTATGCCGATGAATGGATAGAGAATGTGGAGCGACTCCTGAAGACTGCTCGGGTCCCTGATGATCTTAAAGTAGAATCTGCAAGCCTGCAACTGTTCGACATAGCTCGGACTTGGTTTAGAGATGAACCTCAACTATCTGCTCCTGATCTTACTTGGGAGGATTTCAAGAGGCTGTTCAAGGAGAAATTCTATCCCGAAGTGGCTCGGGAAGCTCTCGAAAGTCAATTCGAGAGGCTGGAACAAGGTAATCTTTCTGTTGATGAGTACACTGCTGAATTTAGCAGACTGAGCCACTTTACAGAATACATGGTTCGTACCCCTGAGGATAGAGCCCGTAGATTTAAGAAGGGGTTGTCTCCTGATATCCGCCTTGCTGTCACCACTAGCCGAGCTCGTACATACGAAGAAATCTTGAGCGTGGCACAAGGTGTTGAGAGAGACATGGGACATAGACTGAAGCGAGAGAGAGATACTGGAAGTATGGGACCCCACAAACGCCCATTTCAACAACAACCACAGCAGAGGGCCCCGCAGCAAACCCAGCGTCCTCTCCCTCGAGCCACAGCACCCCAACACCAAATTCAAGGACAGAACCAACAAGCTTCCCCTTGTGGCTATTGTCAAAAATAAGGTCATACTTGGCAAGTTTGTAGAAAGAGGCTAGGTGCTTGTCTATATTGTGGCTCAGTAGCACATTAAATGAGGGACTGTCCTGCTGCTCAAGGACGCACAACTGCACCAAAAGCTCCAGTTCAGGCCAGGCCCCCAGCAGCGCAGCAGAGAGGACCCCCACTTCCAACTCAACAACAACGCTTTGCTCAGCACCAACATCAGCAACAGAGGGGTGCACCTCAGCAAGGCCGTGCTTTTGTAATGACTCTGGAGGAAGCTGAAGCCACAGCAGATGTGATAACAGGTTCTGTACTTATAAATTCAATACCAGCCATTACTTTATTTGATTCTGGAGCTTCACATTCATTCATGTCAGTAGATTTTCTTATGAAGCATAGCTTAATCACTGAACCTCTTAGGAATTGTTATAAGATCATTACCGGTGGAGGAATTATCCCGGTTAGTGATGCATGTAACAATTGTCCTATTACACTATGTGGGAGAGAATTATATGCTAGGCTACTCGTAATGCCAGTTCCCAGTTTTGACATTATTCTGGGTATGGATTGGTTGAGTCAATATCATGCCACTATAGATTGTCACAGAGGTAGTGTAATCTTCAGGCCCCCTGACAAGCCAGAATTTGAATTCGTTAGAGGTTCTAGAGAATTGGGTAGTAACAAAATTTGTGGAGCCCTAGTACCAGAAGAATTGCCACTACCTATCATTTCTGAATATCTTGATGTCTTCCCTGAGGATCTCCCAGGTTTACCCCCAGACCGAGAAGTTGAATTCTCTATTGACTTAGTGCCAGGAGCAGCGCCAGTATCTCAAAATCCCTACAGAATCAACAAGAAAGAGATAATAGAACTAAATGAGCAAATAAAAGATTTAGAAGACAAATGCTTCATTAGGTCTAGTGTCTCACCCTGGGGAGCTCCAGTATTATTTGTGCCAAAGAAGGATGGAACATCCCGAATGTGTATTGATTATAGGGCCTTGAATGCTTTAACAATCAAGAATAAGTATCTCCTACCAAGGATAGATGACTTATTTGATCAATTAAGTGGAGCTCGGATATTTTCAAAGATTGACTTAAGGTCTGGTTACCATCAAGTAAGGGTTAGGAAGGAAGACATTCCCAAAACTGCTTTCAACACCCGGAACGGACACTACGAATTCTTAGTGATGCCGTTCGGGTTGACTAATGCTCCAGCAGTATTTATGAACTTAATGAACAGAGTCTTCCAGCAATATCTAGACAAATTTGTAGTGGTCTTTATTGATGATATTTTGATCTATTCCAAGACTCCCGAAGAACATGAAGAACACTTGAGGCTAGCATTGGAGACTTTAAGGAAGAAAAAACTTTATGGAAAATTATCTAAATGTGTATTCTTCCTGGACAAAGTAGAATTCTTGGGACATGTTGTGACTGGAGATGGAATAGCAGTAGATCCAAAGAAGATAGCGGCAGTAGAATCATGGCCCACTCCAGACTCTGTAGCAGAAATTAGAAGCTTCCTGGGACTAGCTGGCTATTATCGAAAGTTTGTGAAGGACTTTGCTAGAATTGCTGAACCCATGACAAAATTAACAAGGAAGGATGAAGAGTTCACATGGACTGATGAATGTCATCATGCTTTTGAAGAGTTGAAGAAAAGGCTGACTACTGCCCCTATTCTGACCTTACCATCTGGAACCGGAGGATTCGTTATATATAGTGATGCTTCTGGAAAAGGTCTAGGTTGTGTATTGGAGCAGAACAAGAAGGTAATAGCATATGCTTCTAGACAGCTTCGACCTCATAAAAAGAACTATCCAACTCATGACTTAGAATTGGCAGCTGTTATTTTTGCCCTTAAGCTATGGAAACACTATCTTTATGGCGAAAGGGTAGAAATCTTTACAGATCATAAAAGTTTAAAATATATCTTTACTCAAAAAGAACTGAACATGAGGCAAAGAAGGTAGCTGGAGTTAATGAAAGATTTTGACATCACCCTTCAATATCATCCTGGGAAGGCCAACGTAGTAGCTGATGCTCTAAGCAGATATCCTATGGCAATGTACCTGACGATGGACCGACACTTGCTCGAGGACTTGGAAAGTTTGGGTATTGAGGTAATTATCCCAGGAAGAGAAGGTCAAATGATGAACTTGTAGATCCAATCTACCTTAATGGATAAGATTAAGGAGACTCAGTTCCAAGACGAAGGCCTACGAAGCATTCGAGGTCAAGTGCAAGCTGGCTTATTGGACGAATTTAAAATTCATGAAAATGGATCACTAAGACATGGAGATAGATTATGTGTACCTCAAGGAGATATAAGAGAAGAAATTATGCAAGAAGCACACAGATCACAATACTCTATACATCCAGGAGCCAACAAAATGTACAAAGACCTGAAGACGCATGTTTGGTGGTATGGCATGAAAAGAGAAGTAGCCAAGTTCGTAACTCGTTGCTTAGTGTGACAACAAGTCAAGGCTGAAAGACAAAGACCTGGGGGATTGCTTCAACCACTACCCATTCCGGAGTGGAAGTGGGAACATATCACTATGGATTTTGTTTCTGGACTTCCAAGGACACCTAGTGGAAAGGATGCAATTTGGGTGATAGTGGATAGACTGACCAAGTCTGCACATTTTCTACCCTTCAAAGTAGGGCTACCTACGGAGAAGTTGGCAGATTTATATATCCGACATATTGTTAAATTACATGGGGTTCCAGTAAGTATTGTCTTCGACCAAGATTCAAGATTTACCTCTCACTTCTGGAAGAGTTTACAAGCTAGCTTGGGGACTCAACTCAAATTCAGCACAGCTTATCATCCCCAAACCGATGGACAATCTGAACGTACAATCCAGACACTTGAAGACATGCTCCGTACATGTGTTTTGGATTTTGGAGGATCGTGGGAAGACTATCTACATCTTGTGGAGTTCTCTTATAATAACAGTTACCAAGCAAGTATTGAAATAACTCCATTTGAAGCTTTATATGGACGAAGATGTCGTACCCCGCTATCATGGGACGATGTAGGAGAAAGAGCTTTACTGGGACCTGAGATGGTGATCGATTCAACCCAGAAGGTGAAACAAATAAGGGAAAGACTTCGAGTGGCTCAAGACAGGCAACGACATTGGGCAAATAGCCATCGAAGACCCTTAGAATTTGAGGTAATTAAATTATGAAATTCAAGTTAATTTAAACATTATGATTATGGAACTAAGACTTGATTATGACTTTATTAAAGATTGGAGAACTGGTATTCTTGAAGATTTCTCCGACACGTGGCACCATTAGGTTCGGAAGGAGTGGAAAACTCAGCCCAAGATTTATTGGACCTTTTGGCATACAGGAGAAAATCGGAGAAGTGGCATACCGTCTGGCATTGCCACCCTCTCTGGATGGAGTCCATAACGTCTTCCACGTGTCGTAGCTGAGAAAATATGTGTCAGATTCCAGTCACATTTTGGATCATTCAGAGCTCGAAGTGGGCCCAAGCTTGACTTACCAAGAGCAACCTGTGGGGATACTGGACCGAACGGAGAAAGTCCTAAGGAATCAAGTCATCCCCCTTGTTCGTATAGCTTGGAAGCATCATTCTCCCGGCGAATCCACCTGGGAGCGAGAAGACGATATTAGAGAGCGCTACCCCTATCTTTTTGAACCCTGAGGTATATGTTAACTCTCGATCTTCCCTTTTCGTGCCATGGTTATTCTTAAATTTCGAGGACGAAATTTTTATAAGTTGGGTAGATTGTAAACCCCCTGATTTTTTCAAAAATATTAAACTTGGATTTTTCATAATTTTCTGGGAATTTTCTATAATTAAAATCAGAGTTTTAAATTATTAAATGATTTTTTAATTCTTAATAAATAATATTAAAATATTATGGAAATAATATTTTTGGGTGTAAAATGAAAAACTGGACTTAGGATAATTTTCCTGGATTTTAATGGGCCTCGGACCTATTTTTAAATACCTAAAAACTAATTAAACTAATTATTATTATTATTGTTATTATTATTATTATTATTTGGTTCCGGCCCGGCCCAGTGGGCCGAAGCCCAGCCCAACCGTGGTTTAACGGGTCGGGTGGGTCCGCCCAACCCGGAACCCGCCGCCCGACCCGACCCGGACCCCATTCCCTTCCCCCACGACCTGCACACGACCGCGTCCCCCGCGCCACCGCCCGGGTCCTCCGCATCCTCCGCCGGAGCGACCCACGACCCCCTCGGCACCGCCTAACCCGGCCACGACCGCCCCAGCCTCCCCTATATAAATCCCCTCTCCCTTCTTCCTCCTCCCTCAACTTTCCCCTAGCCCTAACCCTAACGCCGGCTCCCCTAGCTCCGGCGGCCACCGCCTCGACCCCCCTAGCAGCCGACTCCAGCGCCTAGCTCCGCCGAGAGCCGCCTCGGCCTCGCCTCTTCCCCTCTCAGACCCGACGCCTCCCCTCCCCGACTCCAGCGCCTCCGCCGGATCACTCCTCCTCCGTCGTGCACCGCTCGGCTCCGGTCGACGACCCCCGCCCTAGCCGAAGCTCCTCCCTCCGCCGGCGAGCAGGGCCCTGACCTAGCTGGACACGCCGCGGACACAGTAGGACACGGGACTCGTCGACACAGTGGACACGGCTGACCCAGTGTCCAGGACAAGTGTCGGACACTGAAAACCCCAGTTTCTAGGAGCCTCGTTCAGGTACTCGTATCTCGCACCTCGTATCTCCGATTTCGATTCCGTAAATTGCAACGCGTAGCCTGTATGACCCTCTCGGTGTCCGGACAAATCGCTGGGGGCATCGCGTCCTGTGGTGATCGTACACCGCGATCCAAAAACAGGAAAAACATCAACCCGATTTATCCCGGAACTGGGTATGCCCCGCCAAACGGGACGACTTGGTCGCGCGCGGTCTTCACAGATACGTGCGCAGCGTTGATACGGATGTGTGAGATTTCATGGAAGTCGATTCGGGTGTGCGTGCACACCGGGATCAATGTGTATCCGCAGACACCGCCCCGTATCTGCCTTTTCTGATTCACGCCCTAACTTTCTGTGTATACGTCGGATCGAAACGAAACTTGCGCCATCGGACTCATAGTGATACGCTGGTCTTGTGACCCAAGTTTGGTTCGATTCTGAGAACGCTGACGAAATCGCGTATCGTGGGCCCCACAAGCCCCACTCGACGGGCGATTTTGTGATCGGCTCATCGGAATCCAATTCTGGAAGTTCCGTTGGGTTCGTATCATCGTTCCTGACCTGTTGACACTAAGTTTGGTGATTTTGGAGACCTTTGACCCTGACACATTTTTCGGTGCAAAGCGGGCCCACATGCGGACCCCGTTTTGACCCGAAATTGCCGTTTTGCCCTTGTCTCGAATTGGACTCAAGGACAGGCATTTGTAGCTATTTGATATCTTCTGAGCATGATGGTAATGTTTATTTCAGCATCCGGAGTCATTTCTGGAAATTTTCCCGAGACACAGAACCGTAGTGGGATCCAAAACATCAGGCAAGTACCTGCACTTCAAGTTTATTCTTTATATTATGATAATTAGTTCCTTGCTCTACTAGCACCATTGGATGTTTACACGTAGCGTTAGAATACTAGATTTCATGTCTTGAATACTGGTTTTCATGTCTTGCTTTTTGTGTCGGATGGGAGAATACTAGGAGGCATGTAGTTTACCCTTCCCCCTGTCCTGACTGCTAGCTGTGGATACGCGACTGTACCATCAGCCTGATACTCGATTATTCCTGACTGATAGCTGTCTATGACGGCCTGATTAGCCTTATAACCCCCTACATGCCATCTATGTATTCTAAATACACAATTTCACACACATAGTTTCTTGTCTTGTTGCAGTTCATGTTGTCTTGTTGTAGTTTCCATTTTCCTGTCTCATTTATTCCTGTTTTACTCATATCCCTGTTTTACAGCATTTAACTCTTAGTTATTGTTATCACTTATTTATGCATATTCTCAACATGATATTTAGTCAGTTCTTTTTACTTGTCATAAATATTTAGTTTAATCTTGTTGTGCATTGTGTACTTTGCTCCTTTCCTAACTGGATCCGTTGATTTAGGCGATGATGAGGATTATGCCCCCACCTATTATGGCCCCTATGAGGGAGCAGATGACACATTTGAGGAGCCGGTTCCCGCCCAGGAGACTACTTCTGCGGAGTAGTTAGCATTAGTTATTCTTTCATCTTAGTAATCGGGTTTGTCCCCGATTTAATTTCTGGTTCTGTATTAAACAAGGGATCTATTTGCCACATTTATTTATTTGAAATCTTAACATTCCTTTCCTGTTATCTTCCTTGCCTACTTATCATATTGTGAATGGGTTAGATTTTATTTAACTGTGGATATGATCTAGACAGCGTACTACCGCCGACACTGCGGCGTAGGCTGGACGTACCCACGTACTCGTGCCCGAATATCCGGGTGCGGGTTATGACAGGATGAGATTAGAATGTGACATGTTTAGTAGACCTTTATTGTTGTTTTACAGCTTAAGTATACCTTGATGGGTCCATTAAATTGGGTTTTCTCATTAGAGTGTGTTGCTGGCCATTGTCACGTGTCTAATCCCTTGGTATTTTGGGACTGGGGCATGACATGGTTTTTGTGGTGGCCCATGCAGGTCAACGACTAAATTGTTTCGGTTTCAACTAAGGGACCGAGCAAGCCTGCGATAAGGATAGGATAAGTTATAGGATCTCATCCACTTGATTGAATCGTTCTTGATCTCTATATCGGATTCGAATTAGTTTCTTGACTTGCATCCTGCCTTGATTCCTCTGTACACCTTTTATAGTTTATTTTGGATGCAGAGTAATGAATCCACAAGCAAGCAACGAGACTCCCGCAGAAATACCACAAGTTGCAGTTATCACCTACGACGATGAAGTGACACCAGTGGGTGGAGGGCAATCAACTCAACAAAGCAATCAAGAAGATCAGCTCGCCTCAAGATTTCGGCGAGACGATATTCCACCATCGCCACAGTTTACTCCATCGATTTCCCACCAAGATAGCTTTTGGATGGTCAGCAGATGTTCTAAATATTATATGCAATGATGCAAGCCCAACAGCAGGTTTATCAAGAAGCCCAGCAACAGCAGAGGACACCACCACAAGTACGTGGACAGGCTTTTACGATGACAAATGGAGGACGCACAGACTCGTGGAGTAGTGAATACGCGTAAGATTTAAATTTTTATCATAAATATCTATTCCTAGTAATGCCATAGCACGTGCCTGTTAATTCCTTTCTTTAGCCTTAAACCTAGTATTTTGAACTTGTTAATACTTGATACCCAAGTTTTCCTAAGCTGTAATTGATCCCTGTTCTAACCAGATTCCTTTACTCTTGAATTACTTATCTCTCATTGCCTAGGAAAATATTTTTATTCCTTCCCTACGTATTCTGCCTAACCCTCACACTTTCTCTCAATTTCTCCTTATTCATGATTCTTATTCCCTTGTGTCGTGCTACAAACATGATTGGCAACAGCGTTATCTCTTCTGACCGGTTATGTTTCATTTCTTAATTGTGAGGATGTAATTCTTTTAAGGAGGGTAGATTGTAAACACCCAAATTTTTCAGAAATTAAATATAAATTTTTGGGATTTTTTCGGTGATTTTTAAATAATTATAATAAATTTTCTTAGAAATAAATATTTTTGTGAATTAAATTAAATATAAAAATATTATAAAAATAATATTTTTGAGTGTAAAATAAATAATTAGTCATAGTATAATTTTTTTGGAATTTATTGGACCCAAAAAACTATTTTTAAAGACCTAAAAACATAGCTTTTAATTAAACCAAATTAAACCAGACTAAACGCACCTGAACCGAACCAAACCGAGCCTTAGATAAACCAACCCAACCCAAACCCCTAGCGGGTCGAATTTGGATCTGAACCCGCTGATCCGACCCGTTAATTGACTCTACAATAACTGTGCGACCCCGACCGACGACTCCCCGACTTCAATGTCCGACCCGACGCATCCCGGTAACCGCCCAACGGCCGCCCGCCGTCGCCTCTTCACCTCCCCGCCAACCTCCGACCTTCCCCCTCCCGGTAACTGCCGAGGCGGCTCCCTATAAAACCCGCGATAGATGAACCCCCACCATCACCATCTCTCCACCGCCTCCATCATCCCCCAACACCACGACGCCGACACCCCAGCACCACCATCTTCTTGCGATGCCGCCTCGTCCGCTAGCCCAACCCCGGCGACCTCGAGCCAATCCCCACCGCTGCCACCACCACTTCACCGTCGCAGCCACTGCCATCCTCCGACGACCACCCCGCCGGCCAATGAGCTCCTCCGACGATTTCCGGTGAGGACCAAGCAGCCGCCGAACTCCGCCACCGCCATCGCCGAGTACAGAAGCCGCAACAGCACTGCCACCCGCCGCCAACCGGCCGCCGCGTGTACACGATGTACAGACGTTCCAACTTCTCGTTCTGGTGAGCATTTCTCTCTCCTCGTCACGTTGTTTTTTGAACGGTCTATTTTGACACGTTCCCTGTGTAATCCTCTAGAATCCCGTGCCATTAGACTGGGGTATCGTGTCCTGTGTCGATCGCAAACTGCGACGCAAAAACAGGAAAATATTCCCAAATTCTGGATCTTTAAAACCTGGCCCGAACTCACAAGTTCACGACCGATTTAATCCCAACATGTTTAATAATTCTAAAATTCACTTGAACAGTTAATTAGATAATATAACCAAGTTTTAAACCCTGTAATTAGATTATTTTATGGTGCTATAGGTTGTGTTTTATTCGCGGGTAAAATCGACCAAAATCTTAGTTATTTAAACCCAAAATTTTTCGAACTGGGTGCATCCCGCTAAACGAGGCGACTTGGACGTGGGCAAATTTCACCGAAAGGTGCACATCGTTGATACGGATGTGTGGAATTTTACAAAAGTTGATTTGGATGTGCGTGCACACCGGAATCAACGCGTATCCATCGAAATTGTCCCGTATCGACCATATTCTGAAACTTATTGTAACTTCGTGTGTGCTTGTCGTTTCGAAATGAAACTTGCGCCATCAGACTCGTAGCGATACGCTGGTCCGGTGACCCAAGTTTGGTTCAATTTTGAGAACGTTGACGAAATCTCGTATCGTCGGCCCACGGCTCTACTTGACGGGCAATTTTGTGACCGGCTCATCGGAATCCAGTTCTGGACATTCCGTTGGGTTCGTATCATCGTTATGGGCTTGTAGACACTAAGTTTGACGAATTTGGAGAACTTTGTCTCTAGCACTTTTTCGGTGCGAAGTGGGCCACATATGGATCCCGCTTTGACCAAAAACTGTCAATTTTGCCCCTGTGTCCAAATTGGACTTATGGATAGGCAATTCTAGCTATTTCAAGACTTCTGAGAGTGATGGTAATATTTATTTTAGCATCCGGAGGAGTACCTGAAGATCTTGCCGTGACCGAAGCAACTGTTAAAAACCAAACCCCAGGCAAGTGTACCTTGCCAATCTGGCAGTACTTGCTTCATATTATTCTCTTGATTTATTTATATGATGTATCTGTTCAACCTAGGACGTGAGACGTTGCTTAGCGTCCGAATAAGATTCGGGTGTCAACGTCGTACGCGGAGTTGTGTAACGTCACCTAGAGATTGATTGCGATCCTATACATTTTTGTGCTTGCATTATCAAGTACGTCATACCATAGGACATCTGACACTATTCATGAGACAGAATCTTCCTGAGTCATTCATGGTGATTCTGTATAGGCGACATAATTCGTGACATAGACTTTATATATATATGTATAGCTATCAATATGACTTGCTGCATTAGATATAATCTTGCATGTTATGGACATGAGACGTCATGGACATGAGACACGTGATTACATTGGGTGGGGAGAGACTCACAGGCTACAGGCTGATTATATATATATATATATATATATATATATTTATTATTGTGAGGTCGTAGACTCTACATCAGAGCTAGGCACATTACGTGATATTACTGCTACTGGCTCCCCGACACAGAGCTTGTAGTGGTCTCAGACTGAGTACTAGTGATGCTCTCACTTGCATATCACATAGTTGGTTACATAGTTTACCCTATAGATATATTTTATATACTACATTTATTTGGCTTGAGTTATTCTTGTACCTTGCTATGTCCCCTGAGGACCTGGATCCAGATTATGTCCCCAGTTATAGCAGAGAAGATCTATCCCGAGGTATACGGGACAGGAGTAGAAGTAGAAGTAGAAGCAGAAGCAAGAGCAATACCGATACCCGAGGACGAGGTGGTGGCCGAGGATTTCTCCTGAGTATCTGCTTTATTATACTCTGTCATTTCTGTTTTTAGACTCTTATTTCCTGTTTATTGAACTGCTGTATCAGACTCTTTATCGGGTTGTTCCCCGAGATACTTATTTGAGACTTGATGTTGGTTTATATTTCATTATGCTGACATTGGTTGAGTTTATCTTCCATGGATGGAATTAGAATATGACGTGTTTAGTAGAACTTTATTGTTGTTTTACAGCTTAAGTACACCTTGATGGGTCCATTAAATTGGGTTTGCCCATTAGAGTGTGCTGCTGGCCATTGCCACATGTCTAGTCCCTTGGTATTTTGGGACTGGGGCGTGACAGGCTAGCCCATTAATGAATGAAGTTTACTCATATCAGCCCAAAAGTTTACTCATACTAGCCCAAACATTACTCTCTCCTCCCAAACCCCCCTAACCTCCACCGGAGTCCTCCTCCCTCCTCTCTTTCTTGTCGGAGCCCTCCTCCTCCACTTCTTCCTCCTCCTCCTTGTCGATGGCTCCCAAACTCTCAAAAGAATCAAGGTACAATTCTTCCTTCTCCTTGTTCTATTGCATTTCAAAAAAATTCCAAAAATAATAATAATTTTTATTGTATTTCGAATTTTTTTAAAAATTATCTTTCCAATCTTAAAATTAGGGCATACAAGTCCTGAATGTAGTTTCGGATATAGTTTTGACATATTTCTGGAGTCTCGTACCCGATTTTAGGGCATACAGGTTCGACATCCGTCGAACATATGGAACAGAACCATGCGGGACTGTAGACATTTCTACAGTCTTATATATATTGTGGACTGAAGAAATTTCTATAGTCCTATATGTATAAAGGACTGTAGAAATTTCAACAGTCCTGTATAAATTTAGAACTGTAGAAATTTTTACAGTCCTGTATACATATAGGACTGTAAAAATTTCTACAGTCCTGAATGTTGAATTAATTTTTGGATATTAAAATATATATCTTTTTTGTCTTATAGTCACGACCCTCGGAAGGGCATTGAGGATGAAGGTATCATAAGAAGATGCCATACTGCGTCGATGCGTAAGGAAAGCAATGTTCAGCGTGCTATTGAACCAGATCTCACTATCCGCGATCCCGAGGCACGCCCTGAAGTTAGGAAACATCGATTGACGAAGAAGATTGTAACTCATTCGAAGAGACGTGCTCCTAGTACTCCTAGTACTTCTAGTTCTTCTTCCTCCTCCGATGAGGACATACCAACTATCCAAAATTGGCCAACTGATGGTTCAGGACCTTCTCAGCATGCAAATAGTCCTGTCGAGACTCTGCCACAAACCCTAGAAAACTGGCCAACTGATGGTTCAGGACCTTCTCAGCAGCCAGATAGTCCAGTCGAGACTCGTCCAAACGGTTGCTCTATGTTGCCGTCGATCGAGAACCATATTACATACCAAACATGGAACAATTCGGTAAGTACATTACATTATGATAATTTTATATATAGTTGTAAGTTCTAAGTTTATCCAATTATTTATAGATAACTACACTTTATATATAGGTATAAGTTCATCCAATTGTTTACTTTTCAGGAGAGTTCTCGTATCTTAACGATGATCAACCACGGCAAAAAGTTCAATACATGGGGGTTTAAATTTTTGGGAGACGATGTGAAGGCTAAAATTATTCCCACCAGTTAATAATATTTGGGTAACTACTCATATACGACGGTGGATAATGCACTCATATCAGCATTTGTAGAACGATGGCATCCAAAACCAACACTTTCATCTACCAAACGGGGAGTTGACGATTACCCTGGATGACGTCCATCATATATTGAGTCCTAGGGTTGATGGTCGAGTCATGATGAATCATACTTTTGACGAATCGAGCATCAACTTTTATGACCATATCGTGGATTATGTATCAGGGTGTCTGGGAGTTGATGAGACTAGTTTTACCACCATTCGAGACTTCAAGAAGTCGTACGGACTTCCTTTAAAATATTTGGAGGAGACATTCGCTGATCCGGACCCCGAAGTGGATAATAGCGATAATGTGGCCCGTGGATATATGTAGTTCATCTTAGGGGTTATCGGCATTACGGATAAGTCTGGAACGTCGATACATGTCAAATATCTCTTGAATTTTGACGACATAGACACGGTGGAAGAAATATCTTGGGAAAGCTGTATACTAGCATACCTTTACCGCGAGCTTGGTGCGGCATCCCGCGTCAGTTCCAAGACAATATCCGGATGCTAGACTCTACTCTATGTATAGATATATCTTTGTCAACTTGTATACATAATAAAAAAATTTGTTGTTAATTTTTGGACTAATTTTTTTTAACTTGGTTACGTGAAGGCATGGATATACGAGCACTTTCCAACCCTGCAGCGGGCTAAACTTAACCGAGGGTATGATGAGTATCTTCCTAGAATGTGCAGATGGAAGCCAACTAAGGAAGATGTCAAACGTCCACACACATTGGCCGCCCTACGGAATGCACTTGAAGATATGACGATAGAAGAGATGAATTGAGACCTAATTTTTTAATATTAGGTAATAATTTACTAAATTACGTTATAATAAATTACGTTATGCTAAATTTCATGCATTGCAGATTATTTGGGATCCATATCGTGATTTGCGACAGACTAGTCGTCCATTGCAACCAGTCAATTTATATCACGATCTGATAAGTTGTCATGAAATCGAGGAGCCTTATATGCCTGATAGAGTGCTCCGTCAGTTTGACTACGTACAAACAGTCCTGAAGCGCACATTGAAAATGATAACTGCTCCCGAGGTACAAAATCGCTAAACTATATTCCTACGACGTTCAACTGGGTCTCAGACTTCTTAACTGAGTGGCAACGTCACGTTATTAGAGAAACTGAACGACAAGCAGTAGTAAATATGACCGAATGTAGCGACGACTACCTCACCTACTACGCTGGTGTCAGACTACCTATGTTGTTCAAACACGGAGGCAATATTTGCATGTACCATCAGATCTCCCCGTCAAATCTGTCTTGTATACTGCATTGGTCAAGATGGTGAGGTAACCAACTTTCAGTTTGATATATGTAAATGTTTATAACCTAACAAATTTTATGAATTCTCATCAATAGGCTAGAAAAGTGAAGAAGTTGGGAAGAAGCCTCGTGAGTTGCCAGGGTACGAATTATATGGAAATTAATGAGGAGCTACAACAAATCGACAACACTGAAGATTTTTCTTTCTTGGATAATAGAGAGCAACGTACAAAGAGGCGGCATAAAGTTTAGGCCATGTTTCAAGACATGTAAAACTTTGCTACAGTTTGTGTTTCGAGACATGTAAAACTTTTAGATTGTAAAACTATCAGTTTTATTGGTTATGTTTTGTTTTGAGACATGTTTAAGTTGTAAAACTTTCATACAGTTTGTGTTTCGAGACATGTTTGAAGAAGAACTTTCTTACAGTTGTAAAACTTTCATACAGTTGTTGGTTATTTATTTGTGTTTTGAGACAGATACTTTTATGTATAAATCTGCAAAGACAGTGGCTAAAAACTAGGACTGTCAAAATCTGGATAGTCCTGATAGCTATCAGGACTGTCAAAATCCTGACAGTCCTAGTTTTTTATATAAATATGCAGAGACAGTGGGTTAAAATTAGGACTGTCAAAATTTTGACAGTCCTCGTAGCTTGTGGGACTGTCAAAATCCTAACAGTCCTAGTTTTATATATAAATTTGCAGTGGATTAAAATTAGGACTGTCAAAATTTTGACAGTCCTAGTTTGACAGTATATAAATGTACAAATAGTGGATTAAAATTCGAGCTGCCAAAATTTTGACAGTCCTGATAGCCCGTGGGACTGTCAAAATTTTGACAGTCCTAGTTTTATATAAAAATGTGCAGTCAGTGGGTTAAAACTAGGACTGTCATAATTTTGACAGTCCTGTTAGCTTGTGGGACTGTACAGATTTTGACAGTCCTACTTTTATATATATCATAGTGGGTTAAAACTAGGACTGTAAAAATTTTGACAGTCCTGTTTGCTTGTGGGACTGTCCAGATTTTGACAGTCCTAGTTTTATACAGAGAGTGGGTTAAAACTATCTATATAAATGTTGGAAAAGATACCAAAGTTCAATATACATGACTCATTGCACAACATACATGACTCATTGCACAACATACAGTTCAACATACATGACTCATTGCACAACATACAAAATAATACAGAAGTATAAGATGTATCAATCGATTAGAATATCAAAGTAGTCCTTAGGCAAGATTTTGGGATCCTCCATCTTCATCATCTTCTTATAACCAGCAATTGCATCCGTGTAGGGTGTCGTCCATGCGATCGCTTCCTCTGGTGCGTGTTTATACCAAAGCGTAGAAAGTGGAGGAATAGGAGAATGATCGATCAACCTTGGGATGACAAAGTGTTGTCCGACATGCCCTATCGAACATAGATCGGATAGTCTGTGTTCGGCCGGGGGAGCGCACATTGGAAAGAAAGTATTGTTAATACCTTGTGAGATAATTACAATAGGTATCTTATACCTATTAGAGAATACGTATGCAGCAGGCGGGACATCCATGTAATGATCTGGTCCGGTAACTGTGTCCGTACAAGGTATGCTTGCCAACAAATCTCCAATAATTTCTTCGTCGAGTATCTGCCTATAGAAGGGTAGACGAGACTCCAACTCCTCGTACAGCTCTTCCCTAACCTGTCTCCATCCTGCTTCAACTGAATAGCCAAGATGTCTTGTGTCACGCCCCAGTCCCAAAATGTCAGGAACTAGGCCACGTGTCACTGGCCAGCTGACACGTCACTAAGGGCTTAATCTATTTTGAATAGACCCATAGGGACGTGCTACGCTGTCCTAAGATACTACAAGAACAACACAGACAAACTATCTCATCCACAACAAAATATCAGAAAAGTAAGTGCTGACTATATATAAAACTGAGTCTGATACAGTACACAACTGGTGAGATTACAAGCCTACTACAAAAACTGATAATAGCACAGAAAAATCAGATAGACTAAGCAGTGTCTATCTGATCAAAACATCTCCATCTCCAAATGGCAGGCCTCTAGGGTCAAGCATTCTCTGAGGGTGTCTCCTCGAGCTCCTCCTCGGTAGCACATCTGGCCTCTTGATCAGGCCCGTACACAGTGGGGTAGAAAGCCTCGTCTAGATCTGGCAGGGAACCAGGTCCTCAGTGGGACATAACAAGATACAGAAAAAGTGATATGTCATGTAATGTAAATACTGAATAAAGAAATAAAATAAATACATGGTGCTAACCATTCTAAGTGAAATGCAAGTAAAGACCTTGTAGTACGCATGGGAATGTGTGGCTAGACATATGCTGACGTAATTCACCAATCCGTAGTGACTAACTAGTATATGCCACATATGCCCCCGTTCAAGGGAACTCTGCAATCGACCATCTCCAAGGAGCATGGTGCGAAGGTATAGAACATTTATGGAGGGGGTGTCCCATACGTCTACTAGTTATCTTTCCCATCCCAATGAAACTAAATGTCATACTTTTTCTGATTTATTCTAATCCGTGATGCGGGTCACACGTACTGGTAGCTAGTCAACTACGCAGCTCGCATCCCAATATGCATTGCAAACATGTTGCGTGTTCCCGTGATAGGGTCTAGGAGAATATTAGAATACTCTCACAGCAATTGGTGAGTCTGTAAGACTAAGTTAAATATGCTAATGTCAACGTATCAGTTGACTGTACCCAAGGCAGTCTCAGGTAATCATGGTATATAAAATTCAGGAACAAAGCAGATATCAATAATTGAATTTGAACATTAACTTGGCAAGGTATACTTGCCTACTCCCTGATAGTGTTGATAACCTGATCTCACAGTCAGGTTTGAGGTTGTTGGTGACAGGAGGTCACTGGCTGTGCTGTAGTTGGTTTCTGTTAAAATAGACAGGGTTCGTGAATATTATGGTTGTAATATAAAGTATATATATATATATATATATATATATATATATATATATATATATATATATATATATATATATATATATATACTTATATAGTATGTATATAGATATATATATAATATATATAGCAGTATATATAGTATATAGATAACAGAAAAAAATGCAGTAAATGGTAGCAGGGTATATCCACTGCTATATATATAATAATATAATATAATATTATCAGGGTGTATCCTCTGATTTATAATAATATAATAATCAGGGTATATCCACTGATATATAATTTAAATAAATTGAAATGACAGGGCAGAAGTAAATACATATATATTATCAGGGTATATCCACTGATGTATAATTTATATAGGTAAAAAGGAATTGACAGGGCAGGAATGTAAATTAAATTATATAATAGATAATATATATATGTACATATATATTAAATTGAAGACAGTGCAAGAATTAAAAATATATATAATATATATTAGCTGTATTATCCAGCACAGTAATATATAATAAATAATAAATTGAAATGGCATTGCAAGAATTGAAAATAGGTATATATATAAGCTGTATTATCCAGCTGGATATTAATATATATAGATAATATATATATATATATATATATATATATATATATATATATATATATATATATATATATATATATATATATATATATATATATATATATATATATATATACATATATAATAGGAGCAGGAATGAATTTAGTACAGAAAAATAAATAAAAGCATAATGCATAATATACATATATAATATATAATAGTAATTATATATACAAATATGTTATATATACATATAATATATAACATATAGTATACATATTATATATATATATATGTACACACATATATATATATATATACTATAGTTATATATATATATATATATAAAAATAAATGCATATATATATATATATCATAATATTATATAGTATATATAAATATACATATACTTATACATATATACATATTAATACATATTATTTATATACATATATATATACATATATATATATACATATATATACATATACATATAGAAATATATATATAATTACATATATATTAGGGTTAAGTATTATACCTACTGACAGGGGGGTCCCACTCGGTGTTGCCGGCGGGAGGACGGCGGCGGAGGCGGCCGGAGGTGGCCGGAGGAGCAACAGCAGTAGCAGTGACTGCTAGCAGCAACTGCAGCGGCAGCAGTCTGTGAAGGTGGTAGCGGCGGCTGCGGCGGAGGGGACGGCGGTGCAGGGTGGGAGAACGGCGGAGGGAGGAGTGGCGGTGAGGTTGGTGGTGGTGGCGGTGCACGGTGGCCGGAGGCGACGGGGGAAGTGGTTCGGGTGGTGGTGGCTGTGGGTAGCAGTGAGGGAGTGGGGTGTTTGCGGAGGCTGTGGCCGGCGGAGCAGGGCGGCGCTGGCGGTGGGGCTTGGCCGGAGGGGAGAGGGGGTCAGGGCGAAGGGTTGGCCGGAGTTGGGCGGCCGGCGGTGGTCGGAGGGAGGAGTTGTGGGGATTTGAATGGGAGGGGGTAGGGGTTTATATAGGGTTTGGGGTGGATGGCATTTCTGTAAATAAAGGGAAGTTTGGGGTTAAATTGGTAATTTAATATTTTATGATATTTTCACAGGATTTCTCTGGATTCTTATGGTGGGTCCTTCACACCTATGGTCTAGCCAATAGGATTAGGCCACCTAGCATGCAATTTTGCATAAAGACCCCTAACTTTTCAATAATTGCATAAATGCATGAATTTGGTATTTTGCGTAATTTCGTAATTTACCTGATTTTAAATACTGATTTTCCGAAATTCTAAATTGTACAAAAATGAGGAAAAATAGCTGGGGAAAAATGTTTTGGACAGTGGGGTGAGTTTGGGTAGATGCAGGGTATAATTCTGCAGGTGATACGGGTCCTCGTATTTATTAATTAATAAATACTGCGCACGGTGTTCACTAATTATTTAGAGGCTATTAGGGTCATAATTTCTCTACGGTGTCAATACACTAATTGTAGTATATTCAATCTAGAATATTATCGTATTTTTGTTTGGGCAAAACAGGTGCCTACTGGTCCTCAAATATTTAGGGGTACAGAGATGGGTAAAGAGCAAAAAATTAAATAGGAAATAAATACGTACGTTTGTAACGATATTTGTGCTACTAAATCGAAGCACCAAACGAGATTTTTGGAAGTTGCACAAAATACAAAAAAATAGTCTAACAAGTCTAGGGCAGGTATGTAAAATTTGTTTAGGGTTTAACAGTTAGTATGATGTCCTAACTAATTGTGTAACAGACAGGTGCACAATCAACAGAATATATAATAAATAAATTTTAAAAAGTTGCCATAATTCTAATTAGTCTAAACTAATCCTAATTTACTGAAATCTGGTCGAGGGAGTTTACATCTTGTGAGTGCATGATATCCATAATGGCCATCCTTAGGAACATCAACAATAGACCAAATAAAATCTCGTATCTCAGGTAGAAAATTTTGAATGTATAGACTATATGAATCAGAGAAGTTATCTAAACCCTCCGCCGTGACTGCATTGTTCATTTTCTGTTTTCCCCCCTTCGAATAGTAAGCTTACTTTTTTTCTTCGAAAATACCACACTTTCGATAACTGACTTTGACTCAACTTGCTCTAAATTGCGTTCAATATGTTCAAACAATGATGGATCTCTTTTAGTTGACTCCATCTCCTTTTTTTTTGCTCTACTCATTCTTGAGTGTGGTCTTCCCTTGGAGTTCGAACAACAGATGGCTCTTACAATCGAGTTGTTGTCGGGACTGCAATTTCTTGGATTTTAACCTCAATGGATCTTCTCTCCGGTTCCGATGCGATATACCACCTTGCGTGAAGGAGTTTCACTTGTGGCAAAGAAAAAAATTATCATAAACTTCCACCGTCGGCATTATCGACAGTTGTCTCCAACGTTGATCAACAACATCTATTGGAATAGGTATAGATTGACGACGATATTCATTAATCTCATGTGCACAAGGAAGGCCGAGTGAATGTCGATATGAACAACCGCAAACCTCGGGATCATAACCAACCAACTTCGACCTACCAATCTCCTCAAACAATAAACCCAAAGCCTTGTGAGATACATGGATTAAAGCATCCAAGAGGTGTTCATGCTTTGTAATATTGAGGCTCATCTCAAATGATGCTACAATCTCGTTCACCGTAGAAATAATCATCAAATGAATCGATTGCCAAACCGAGACAAAATTACCGACCGATGACCGTAGATATCTTTTTAAACTTGAGTGTGATCCTTCGATCCGGTTCGTAGTAATTGTGCCATAATGCTTCACCATGTTCGTCCATGCTAAGACTAATTATTCTTTATGTGGTTCTAGCCAAGTATTTTTGATATAAGAAATGCATTCCGGGTTACTCGTCTTCCACTTTTGTTTGAACATGTACCATGCTGTGTCGTAGCTGTCTGTAGTACTTCCTCGCCATACAAGACTCCAATCACTGTAGAATTCTTCAAAGCGAAGCTTGTCGATTTTACCGTCCATATTTTCAAATTTTCCCTTGCATTGAGCTTGGATATTTCGATTTATATACCAAGTGCATAGTAGCCTATGCACATGAAGAAATACAATATCTATAGCATTTATCAGCGCATATTCTCTATCGATAACAAAAATAGAGGGCTCTTTGTATCCTGTGTAAAAGAATTGTAGTTTCCTCAACACCCAAGTGTAATCCTTTACTGTCTCACTCTTCATAAAACAAAAAGCGACTGAAAATATTTTCCCCGTAGACGTAAACCCAACAATGTGAAAAAGAGGCATCTTAAACTTGTTGGTCTTATATGTACAATCTAGGGCCAATACGTCTGCGAAGGACCCAGCCAAGTGTGTGCAATCAGGATGAGCCCAAAACAATGAAAGGAGTTCATCATTTTGTGGATGTCTTCTATAATATTCTATGTAGTGATGCTCCCCAAACAACTTCAATACTTGCTGCATCGCCATTCTTCCTTTCATACTATTACATTTCTCTCTCACCAAACTATTATAGATCGTCTTCATGGTTGACTTGTTCTCATCTTCTTTTTGTCGCACGGAAGAATAAATTTGTTTGGGTGCAACTCTGAAAATGAACAGTTCTTCAACCAACTTTCTCTCATCCTTGTTCAACCGTGCCACGTAGGCATGACCCGTAAGTGTCTCTGGAATATGATGATTGTGTATTCCATTCTTAACTTCGACTATCCACTTCACATCCTCTACTTTTACAATCAACATCTTAAATGGACAACCACATTTTCTCGTCCCAACGTTTTTCTTGGGAATTTTTTTCAACAACACCTTCTTTTTTTCGATGCTTCCTGAACACACCTCCTCTTTCGCAGCCCAACTCTAAATATTTTCGGTCCGGCCAAGATCTGATCGATCTTGCAATGACTATGTTATGTCATCTTTCAACTTCTCTGCACCAATCTAATGCTTCTTCGTGGGATGCAAATCGAATATCCGTTGAGAATACCTTCTCCACATCAACCCCAATAGCAGGATGTACCACAACATCTGTACGAGGTTGGTCCTATAACCAATATAAAATAATCTAAAAATTAATAACTTCAAATAATTGGCAGTCCAAATTAGGACTGTCATAATTTGTACAGACTAATGTATTGAGTAGACTATAATAATATTTACAGTCTTTAAGATTCAGGACTACCACTATTTTGATAGTCCACTTAGTCTATAGGACTGTCAAAATTATGACAGTCCTATATTTATATAGGACTGTCGAATTTTATACAGTCCTTACATGATAACTGTCGAAATAGGGTTATCATTTTACGTACCGTACGTGCTTCGGAACAACCGACATGTTATTCGGAAGGACCGAAGTGTATATTTAATGGATTGCATGATCCGACTTCTTCATCGAATATAATTTCATGCATCGCTCCTACAATAGTCAAATAAAACTAAATATTTTCGTGACAATCGCAAAATTATTCATCGTATGTTGTCGAAGACATATCGGAAGAATATTCGTTGGACAATCACCAAATCAGAATTTTTTTCCACTTGAGACCACAACTATCAAATTCCAAAGTTAGGTTTAGATTTTAGGACTTGAGAGAATGAGAAATTTTTTCATGTGAAGGTGAAAAAGAAAGAAGAGAAATAATTTTTACTTATATAAATTAGTGTGGGCTAGTCCTAAGTAAGTTTGTGGAGTGACAAACTTATAATTTTTGAAAAAAATTCAATAGACATCCCTGAATATATTGTGTAGTGCCATTATCACTAGCCTTTATTTAATTAGAAAAAAAAGTATAGAAGTCCACAAGTCATTTCCTTCTTTGTTTTTTCTTTTTTCTAGAACTGAACTGCCGTGTTGGCGGTTAATCTTCTTTCATTTAATATCTAAAATATCTAGATCCATCCTTGAATATTCAAATATTGGACCTAGTGGTATATTGAGTCTCGGACAATTGCCCCTCTGACAAAGTCAACATAGAAGACTTAAGCTGGTTAAGGACCAATAATGCGCTTACAGTCCCGTTGTTGTTGGAAGAGTACTCTTCTGTGGTGTACATTGAGTCATTTGACTTGGACTAAAAATGCAGGGACGACCTGAACCCGCAGCCTGAGACTTTTCTCGTTTTGTTCTTTTACCTCAAGATGTGTAAGGCCCACGGTCTGATTTGACCGGTATTGATCGAATACGGGTTGCTCCGGATCCGGAGAGAACAGAGGGGACCGGACTGGTCCGGTCGGCTTGGCATCCGACCCAGTCCGAATCCGTGACCAGTTTCGCAATGGATTGGATTAAACCGATCTAGGACCGGACAGGTTCACTGTCGGATCTGGCCGGCCAATTTTTTAAAATTTTTTTTTACGTTTATTTATATATATTTTATATATAATATATATGATATAACTTATATGTTAATAAATTCAAGTTAGAATTTATAG
Source organism: Iris macrosiphon (assembly GCA_036927795.1). Taxonomy (NCBI): domain Eukaryota; kingdom Viridiplantae; phylum Streptophyta; class Magnoliopsida; order Asparagales; family Iridaceae; genus Iris; species Iris macrosiphon. Next base: position 111,646,650 of record JAYESA010000004.1, read on the forward strand.
GTTTTTTGTTACTAAGTTAATTTTGTATAATTTAAAATTTATAAGTTATTTGATATAAAAAAATTGTAAAATTTATATAAACATCAAGTAAGGAAATTTTATTTTATTTATTTATATCAATATTTGTATAACTTTAAGTATAAGTTAAAATCTAAATATTTAGAAGTTGAATTTTTGTTTTCGATTTTTTTTTTTGAGTTATAAGAAAATGTATAAATTTGAATTATTTATATAGAAATAAATAAGTTAAATGTAAACAACTTAGAACTTTTGTATTTTTTTGAAGATTTATATAACTTTTGTAAATTTTTTTGAATTTAAATATAAATTTATAACTTTCAATTTAAAGAAGTTATTTATATAGAAATAAATAAGTTAAATGTAAACAACTTAGAACATTAAGTAAAAAAAGCTAATTTTTTTTATTAATGACAATAAAATTATAAATGTATTATAACATTAAGTAGCAAAAAAAAAAACTTGTAAATGATATTTTATTTGCATAAAGCTTGTAAAAAATGTACAAGTCTTTTGACAATTTTTCGTCGTCCATCGTCTGTCTTTCGTTGAAGTTTATTGCTCAGCTCCTCCTTCAATAGCGTCATCCATAGTAAGAGATTGAAAGTCCAGCTCTGAGATATTGGCACTTTCATCTCTTGAGTCTTAAGTTCTATTTTCAGCACGGGTCCAATTATGAACGAAAACACAAGCTTCCAAAATATTTGGCAGCAACCGACTCATTTTCTTGCTTAGCATCATTGAACTTACACTAAAACAAGATTCTGATACAACCGCGGATACCAGGACCATTAGAATATCACGTGCTGTAGAAGAAAGTACATGATAAGTTTTTTTGTGTCTCTTTCACCATTCTAAAATTGAATAATAAGTTTAAGAGTTATCTTCATCTTCATCTTCTTCATAAGAATTTAGATATAAGGACAATTCATGAGTGGGTTACGAATTTTTTTGTTTTGTTTCTTCCTTTGCAGTACACTTTTAGCATATAATAATTTAGACACAAAATCAGAGCTACTACCTTGAACGGTTGTACCGGGTCGGGTGGATATAACTATTTTTTCATATAAAACAATTAAACTATCTAAAACATCCTTAATTTCTATTTTCAAGCTACCTACGTAAACTCTCATATTTTCTTCAAATTCGTCTAATAAAATATATACACAATCTATTTTAATCTTGGGATCAAAAATCGAAGCCAAACAATATATAAGAGGTATATTACCCCAATATTTTTTAAATTTGGCTTCCAATTTGGAAATCACATAATCAAAATCAGGAACATTTCTATATCTAGAAAATAAATGAGACATGTTAAATTTCTGTTAAAGTTAAATGAGAAGTTGGATAATAAACTCCAGATAGAATGGTTGTGGCATTGTAAAATAATTCAAAAAATTCAAAAAAAGTAGCAATTAACCAATCATTCTCAGTTACTTGATAATCAAAAATAGGATTAACATTACAATAATGTATAATAACTATCACGCTCTGATTCTGTGGAATCAATAGTCGTCCCCCGGGCGTGACGCCGTGCGTGCCTAGGTTGCGCAACGCACAAGGCCAAGGTATTTTATATAACGAGCACATATTCAGAGTACGCAGATAATTGAAACAAAGAAAAGTTCTCTTTATTGATAATGAACATCTTTTACAAACTCTTGAACAAGTACAAAAGGTTGTCGCAGAGGCTTACAAAATGGGACGCAAAATGAGATAGTCGTTCGGTACATTACATCCTTTTACTAAAACTTCAAAAGCTATAGACGCATTCGGGCGAAGCTATCGCCTTTCCACGGAGCTGCATAAGGTATGTGCACAAGCTCCTGGAACTTCAAACATGCTTCTAGGGCATGAACATGATATGCCAGTAGGTGGACTGGATTGGAAAGTCGCTCTAGCTTGTTGTAAGATCTCTTTGGCGTGGGAAACCTGTTGCAACGAGGGTCAGTATATCGAAATATACTGGTGAAGGTGAGCTAACCCAACTATACCAATCAATACGTTGTTTATGTGAAGCATGCAAGTTATTTTGTAGTCCTTCTATCTTGTCTTAGTTCAATTTTTACTAGCAAGCAATATATATAGAAATTTACTGAAATAAATATGCCACCGCTCGGTGACTTTTATCTGCCCGTCTGAACCACCTGCACAACACTTACCATGACCTTCCCTGACACAAAGACATAGTTAGTTTGCACAGTTTAAATATATGAGGGGATCACTGTCATGATGCCATAATGGACGAGTTATAGTCTTGGGCAAGAATGTTGTGCAACGCTAGAAACTCGAGGCATCATATGCCATCCCGCCCGCTCGAGAGACTAACATGATGTTCCGTCCAGATCGGATCGGTGCCAGTATCCCAGTGACCATCCACAGGAACTATAAAACCTTGTGCATAAGTTGTCCGTGACCAAACAATGTCTAATGCTAAGCTATCAAACGAAGCAGTTCAAGGCAACACAAGTACAAGGCAAGTAACATGGCATCACTACCAGAAAAAGTCAAATTAGTGACGTTAAAAAATATCGCTAAATGACAAAAAAATGTTGTTAATCACTTTTAGCGACGTAATTAACGACGTTTTAAAGAAGTCGGAACTCTGCTAGTCGCTGAAAGGAAAAATGTTGCTAAACGTCGATGTACCAACATTTTTTAGCGATGTTAGTGCGTCGCTAAATTAGCGACGTTTAGCGACGCAACGTTGCTAATCAGCGACGTTCTCATCAGTCGCTTAACGTCGCTAATTAGTGACTTACATAGCGACGTTACAGCGACGTCTTTAATGACATGTCAATACTGCCATGTCAACAAGTTGCGACATACATCAACATTTTTAGCGACGTTATTAGCGACGTGTAGTAACGTCGCTAATTAGCGATATATTTAGCGACGTGTATTAACGTCGCTAAATGTCGCTAAAAATGTCGCTAATTGTACAGTGAAAAAAATAAAAAAATGAATACTGAATTGTTTCCAAAATATTATTCCTGCAGTTTATTAATTCACAATCTGTACAAATAGACCCGGAGCAACCCTCCGTTGAATTTCTGGGTTTGCCGACCCCCTTGGGTTGAACACTTAACATCGGTAAATTAACATATATTTAATATGAATAATATAATAAAATTTGAAGAAAAGAAAATATCCAGCAAATATTATCGTAAAGAATACAACAAATATATATCCATACAATGAGTCTCATCCTAAATAATACAAATAATTCAAATATCCAGCAACTATACTACTGTGGATCTGCAGGAGGATGACCACTGGCGTGCATGAAGGATAAGAACAGCTCATACTACTCCCGTAAAATCGACACCGATGTCGATGGAGAAGGCAGTGACGTCGGTGGAGTCTGTGTCGATGTAGGCGCACCAGGAGGACGTATCCGCTCCAAGTCTGCGAGTCGCTGGTTGTAAAAATCCATGGTAGATAACAGCCTCGTACTGCTATGAACCATTGAATCCTGCATCATCGTCAGCCTCTCGTCCATGGATAACTGTGATGCCTGCAGCTCTGTGATGTTGCGGTCTGTCGAGGCTCTAAGATTATTTGTCAAATCCCGGAGCTCCGTGATGCTGCGGTCGAGCATATCGAATCTTGCGATGAGCGTCGGATCGTCCGCCTGCGGCTGGGACCGGGGCTGCTCCTCTATCCTTCGTAGCAACTCGTCATGGAGAGACATAATTTGACGGTCAACGGCCTCCTGGACTCTGGCTGACGACTGTGAGGGCTGTGGGGAATGCACAGTTGTCGGGGAGGCCCTAGATGACTGCGTCGCAACCAGGGCGCCATAGAATTCTGTACCGTAGTACGTACCCCTCTGGAGACCACCAACTGCGGTCACCCACAGGTCGTACGCCGATGGAGCTGGAGCGGGCTGCGAGGAAGTACCAGCCTCTCCAGCTGTAGGTGAACTAGCAGTCGTCCTCTCACGCAGCCTAAGATACTCGGCCTAGAAAAATTTGAAAACTCGATAATTGCCTAAGTTATATTAAAATTAACACAAAGTAAAGTAATACTTATATAGGTCTGCGAGGCCCTCTCATCAATGAGATTTCCGTCCTTGCGATGGGTGGCCAAGAAGACGGTCACCATGTTTGCATCCTCACCCCTCTGTACCTGTTAAAAATATATTATTTAGTACTAAGCTTAAACATTTTTTCTACTACCATTTTGTCGTACTTACATTAAAATAATATATATTAAATAAAAAATGTACCAAACGACGGAAATATTTTGTCATCGGAATCGAGCCACTACACCACTTGGCAGCATTCTGCCTAGTCGCCTTGGCCTTCTCAGATATTTCCTTGTAGCTCGGATCGTCGAATCTAGCCCTCATCGCACTCCACTACTCAGGCGTGATCCAACCTTGGATCGGTTTTCCAACACGATCATGAGCCTTCTGGTTATCCAGAGCATCACGGATAAGCTTGGCGGCAACGGTAGGAAATAGTCGCTCGATCAATTCGGCCCGGTACGGAGGATAGAAATACGTTTGCTACAATAAATAATTTAGTAAGTGAGCATCACGGATAAGTTATATAATATGCATAAATTAGAGGATTTATATAATATACTTAACCTGGAAGTGCGCAAACCAGAATGCCTTCCTCTCCTCCGGAGCTTCAGAGTAGTTGATCCAAGGGTCACCGTAGTTGTTCCTCAGAAATAGGCCCAGGCGTCTCTGAACCGACGATGGACGATATCTATACAAAGATAATTATTTTGATCGAAAAAGTCAATATATGATGAATAAAGAAATACACGATATATATGATGCTAAACCATCTAATCGACTTACTTTGTACCGTCGGCCCAAATCTCTGTCCTTGTCTCCTCCGGAGGTGCGCATGGAGAATCTTGCTGATGTAGGGACAACATCGGCACGACCTCCTCTACGTGCTCATCTGTCTCCATGGTTCTGTCAGTAGGAGGAACGCTGGACGAGGGAGTACTATCACGCCTGGAACTACTCGTCCCAGGAGTGATGCCACGTAACGTCATCGCAGTCGGAGATATGACTGATCGATATACTGGAGTACTGGGCGACGACGATCCAGAACCAACAGTAGGCAGTACCAGAGGAGCACTCTGTCTACTTCGGGACCTGCCGAATCCTCCGCGTCATCCTGTCATACCTGATAATAACATATGATGAATATAGAAAAACACAAATATATAGTACATTCTACAGTCAAAATGTGATGCATATCTCACAGCATTCTACAGTCAAAATATAATACATATATTCGTTAAAATAGTATATTCTACAGTCAAAATATAGTTACATTCTACAGGAAAAATATATTATTTTCAATAATCTTCAGAAAATTCATCTTGTTCGCCTTCCTCGTCCTCCTCTTTCTCTTCCTCCTCCTCGTCTTCACTTTCATCTACTTCATCTTCGTCTTCATCTTCCTTTTCGGATAATTCTACATCTTCTACATTATTACTCGTGTAATGAGTAACTTCCGTTGAGTCCACATCTACAATATTTGTTACAAGAGGTAGATCGTCCTCTTGATAAGCTATTTCGTCAATGTCAAAGGTATTTCTAGCTTTAGTCTTGCATACTGCCCACCAATCCGACATTGCTGTCCCCCGTCTAGGATAAGTTGTGAAGTACACGAGCTGAGCCTGACTTGATAGGATAAATGGTTCGTAGCCATGATATCTACGCTTGTAGTTTATATCCACAAGGCCATGCTTATCAATTTTCCAACCTTGATCTTGAATCGGATCGAACCATTCACACTTGAATAGCACGATATTAGTAGGTTCTGTGCCATAATTATATGTCAACTCCACAATCTCTCGTAAGATGTCAAAAGAAATTATTGCCTGGATCGACGTCTTTGTAGTTCGAAGATTTGATACACAAACAACTATTTTTCATGGAATCAAGATCCAGAAAGCTTTCTCTGATAGGAGCATTTGTTGACTTGAACCTAAACTCATTCACACAGAAACTTGGCCATATTTTAACGGCAGTAATTGGTCCCTTGGCTAGAGTTCTAATAGATTCAGTCTCGGGTGTTATTAGACGTTCGATCTAAATACCAAAGTAGCGATAGTAAGTTATTTGTGGTGCAAGTGCAGAAATAAAAAGTAATTACCAAACACCTTACATATGCGCTCAACCAAGAATAAAAATGGCATCTCATTTCTTGTTCTACTTCTTCGTCTATGTAGGGTCTAACCGACATCAACTCATCATTATATGTGCTGAAAAACAATGAAGCAACTGCTGATTAGTAGCATAATAGTAGCTTATACTATTACATTGAGATAATATAAACGTGGACGTATTAATTACTTACTCCTCTAGCTTCTCCACTTCATCCTCGTCGCAATTGAGTAATATATACAACTGAGCAGCCCTTAGCTCGTCGTCATTCAAATATCTCTTCTTCATTTTCCCCGAAGGCTTTCCGGTCGCATTGAATACTTTGAGTATTGCATCATTAGATTCCTGATATCCGTCGTCGTTTCTCGGAGCTTTCGTTCTATTAGTAGCAACATGCAGTTTGAAATACGTCGAACAAAAGTTTGTAATCTCCTCGAGAACATAAGCTTCAAAAATAGAGCCCTCAACCTGTGCCTTGTTTTTTACCTTTCTCTTTAGGTGATTCAGATGCCGCTCGAAGGGGTACATCCACCGATAACCGACAGGACCACCAACACGTGCCTAATAGGAAAGATGAATTGGCAAATGCTCCATAGAGTCGAAGAATCCAGGATGAAACACCTTCTCGAGCTTATATAGTGTTACCGTAATGTTCTTCTCTTGCTTTTCTAGACGATCGACGAGCAACTTAGTACAACAGAGATCTCTGGAGAATATGCTGAGCTCTGTCAATGGATCCCAAATGACCTGCGATAAGAATTTTCGAAATGCAATCGGAATTAACCTCTCTATGAATACGTGACAATCGTGGCTCTTCATACCCGCCAGTTTGTTCTCCTTGAGATCGACGCATCTTCTCAAGTTCGACACGTACCCGTCTGGAAACTTTAGACCCTGAATCCACGTACAAAGTCTCCCTTTATCCTCTTTCTCCAGTGAGAAAACTGACTTAGGTTGCTTTAACTTTCCATTCCCCTCCTCTATCAAATGCAATACAGGACGTCTACATATTTCTTCTAAGTCCAACCTGGCCTTCGGATTATCTTTCGTCTTCCCCTTTACCTCCATTACAGTATTAATTATGTTATCAAACACATTCTTCTCGATATGCATGACATCAAGGTTATGTCTGATCAGATTGGTGCTCCAATATGGCATATCCCAGAATATACTCCTCTTCGTCCAGTTATGGGTGCGACCAAATCCGTCACACTTGTACCCCTTAGCAGGCTCTTCGATAGAACTTGATAAATCTTTTACCTTTCCCATATCGTGTATCCTGGCCACCTTGGCGGTTGATTGGTCTTCTCCACAACGCCCGCACGAAAAGTATTCCTGTTCCTCCGGTACGGATGATCCTTCGGTAAAAAATGTCGATGACAATCGAAGAAGCACGGTTTGCCTCCGTGTTTCAAACGGAAAGCCTTAGTACGGTGCATGCTATACGGACATGAGAGACGACCATGGGTGCTCCATCCCGATAACATTCCATAGGCCGGAAAGTCGTTGATGGTCCACATAAGTGCTGCCCTCATCTGAAAATTCTGCTTTCTAGAAACATCGTACGTGTTGGCACCTACTTCCCACAGCTGATTCAACTCATCTATCAAAGGCTGTAAATACACATCGATGTTCCTCTTCGGATTGTTCGGACCCAGGATAATAATAGTTAGGAACATATACGGAGTCTTCATGCACATTCAAGGCAGTAGATTGTACGGAGTGACGATCACAGGCCAACATGAATACTGGGAGCCCGAAAGTCCGAATGGGGTAAAACCGTCAGAGGAGAGCCCCAATCTGACATTACACGGATCCGAAGCAAAATCTGGATACTCTCGATCAAAGTGCTTCCATGCTTCTCCATCGTATGGATGATCCAATACTCATTCGATCTGTTTTCGCCTGTGCCAACTCATGTTTTCTGCAGTCTCCTTAACCATAAACAACCGCTGCAACCACGACGTCAAAGGCAAGTAGTGCTCGAATCGGTAGGCTTCCTTGCACCGACAGACTTTCCTCTAACAGTGGCCTTGTAGCGATCAGCACCACAGAATTGCACGCATCTTCATCCTTGTCGTCTTTGTAGTACAACATGCACCCGTTGTGACATGTATCGATTTTCTCGTATCCCATCCAAAGCGATCTCACCATCCTCTTAGATCAATAGAAGTCTTTAGGCAACTTTGCACCCTTGGGCAAGATCTCTATAATCAAATCGATCAGTCGATTATAGCATTCTTGCGACATGTTAAAATCGGACTTGATGCTCAATAATCTTGTAACCACCTCCAACGGTGAATGATCCTCACAACCAGGATATAGTGGAGTCCTTGCATTCTCCAGCAACTCCATAAACTTTGCAGCATCGGCATTCGGTGCCTCCTCAGCTGCATCATAATTATCCGGATTAAAACTAGGTCCTGCCACATCATAATTGTCCGGATTGAAACTAGGCCCCGCTGCATCATAAACCATGTTCACCCACCCGTCGTCGTAAGCATCGTGGTCGTGGACATCTACGGCTCCACATAAGGCTCCGACTCCGATGCTAGAGACACAAGTTCTCCGTGCGCGGTCCACTGATAGTAATTTGGCGTGAAGCCCTTCGAGTACAAATGATATGTGACTTCCACTTCTGGATGATATTTTCTGTTGCAATATTTCACACACGGACACTTAATTTTGGTACCGTCCATGTACTGAGGGAACGCCTTGGCGAACTGCAGGAACTGCTGTACACCCTCAATGAATTTATCCCGTACACAGCACATGTCATCAGGATGACGGTTGTACATCCATGAACGATGACGCATATAGTAATTCATATCCATTTCTAGATACTTCTGCAAAAATGACAGTATGTATCCTATAAATCATTACATACAGTGTGATTCTCTAAAGAAGAAGCTGACAATTAGTTGGCTAGGTAATCTATATTTGAAGTCACATAGAAGAAGCAAAGTAGGATATATATGATTCTAATTGTGCATCACCGTAAAGAAGGATGTGGTAAGTAGTCATGATCGTTGGGATTACCAATACTTTCCTATAGGATGTGGTAAGTAGGCTTCAAAGTTTTCCTACGGAACTCCATTGTAGCATTCTCAAATCCAGAATCACTAGTTTCCATATGGCTTGAATCAACATAAAGTATAATCACCATAGCTATATTGCCTCTAGCTGATTCTCTGGGTGCATTGTTGCTACTACCTGATGTCCCAAGTGGAAGAGGTCTAACTGTCATTGTTCCCTTTAAAGCTTCTTCGAAATCAGTAGCAGCAGTAGTCATTTTTGAAGTCTGAGAACAACTGATACTGAAAATTTAATTCCTGGGTCCCATATGGGCATCACCAAAACATGAAAACCCCCTCCATAAACCCCAAGGCTCAGTAATCGACTTGTATTCCACCCCTTTACGAGCTTCTCCAACACATACTGAGCCCAAGCATGAGGGACTGGATCCCATATCAAATGATGATGGAAAAAATCAGATCCATCAAATCTATACCTGCCCGTAGGTTTGAGTTACCAGAGCCAGGAAATGTGATGTTGTTCCTTGATTCATCATCCTTGTAAAGAAGCTTTAATAAGGAAAATCAGAGTTAGCACCTATAAGTTCCAGGAATGTTGGAAAATCTTTATTCATGGGAGATAAGATACAACTAGCAAAGTTTTGTCCAGGAATTGCTATGTTCACATTCAACTCTTCCATAACTAGGGAATCTTGAGCAAGACTATCATCCTCTGAATTGTTCTCAAGAGTTGGCTTGTAGAATGGATCACTGGAACCTCTAACTTCCTGTTCGACTTCAGTAAGAGCTTGATGTGGAACTTTCAATGCCTTAAGCTTTCCCTCTTAAGTTTCTAGGTTGGAATCATTAGGTAATTCCTGAACATCAGCTTTAGGTTTCTTGGCTTCCCATTTGTTAGGGGATTCCTGATTATCACTGTCACTCATAAGCACCGTATCCCAGACCTCAATTACCATATTCACACCCTCTCTAGCAATTTTTGCAGTTGACTGCATGTTTTGCTTGATGCTCAAAACCAAGGCTTTGGTTTTGAGTTGATGCTCACATGTGAGTGAGTGGAGAACCAATCCCTCCATGGTTATACACTGAACTTGGCACCTGCGACACCAACTCATACTTCCAAGCTTCCTCACGGGCACTTCATCAAACACCTTCGGTTCAATCTCTTCTTTTTGCTCTGATACCAAAATATCTTGTCTGTAATTCTTTTCATTCTCTGTTTTCTGAATGCTTTCTTCCTCTAGATCCCCAATTCTTTCTGTAATCAAACCCTAGAATTCTCTTCTCCATCAATTTCTTCTCTATTATAATCCTTTCCTCTCTATTTTTAAATTCAAATAGTACTGTTCTTCTCCAATTTCTCCTTCAAATCATTCTACAATGTCAAATGCGGTTAGATATGTTTCAGATTTAGGTCATCCATATTTGGGAACGTATCAAATGGTATCAGAGCAGCATATAGATCCAATCATGGAGGCAGCCGAAGATCCAAGCATGAGCTGCCATGGATTTCTCCATGAATTTTCACCGATTCGATTTCCAATCCATGGCGAAGCTCGAGTACAAACTTTGAAAGAGTACATAGAGGATCCGAGAAGGAGCTGCAAGGGATTTCCTCATGAATCACCACCAAAACTTTCGATCATCAATGGCGAACCCATGGATCCAGTAAGGGAGGATCGACTGCAGTCGTGGATCATACTAGGACCTTATCACAAAAACCCTAACCCTAACCCCAGGTAAAAAATCCTAACCCTAACCCTAACCCTAGGTCCTGATCCCAGGCCGTGTCAGTTTTGGGTTAGGGTTGGTGTCACGTGTGTGTGTGTATGTCATGTCTATGTCAGTATCTGTCAAGTGTGTGTGTTGTGTCAGTGTCAGTGTCATGTGTGTCCTGTGTGTGTGTGTGTGTGTGTGTGTGTGTGTATGTGAGAGAGAGAGAGAGAGAGAGAGAGAGAGAGAGAGAGAGAGGAGAGTTAGGGTTTACCTAGAGGAGGAGGAGGATGCCGGAGTAGGCCGATGTGGAGACGCCGGTCGCCGGAGAGGGGGGTGGGGGAAATCGAAACTTTTTGAACACTTTCAAAAAATTCGACAGATGGGGGAAATCAAAACTGATCCCTAATTAACGAAATTTTAGCGACATTTATCGACGTCAAATAAAAACGTCGCTAAAATAAATATTTAGCGACGTCTACAGACGTCGCTAAATACGTTGCTAAATAACGTTTAGCGACTATTCTTTAAAAAAACTGAATTATAGTCGCTAAACGTCGCTATATGTCGCCATACAGCGACGTATAGCGACATTAATATACGGAGTCGCTGAATTAGCGATGTTTTAATTTACCGTCGCTAAAAATGTCGCTAATCCCACAATTTTTAGTAGTGCATGATCTGTTTTGCATAGTATTCCTGTTTAGTTTATTGCATAGCAAGGTGCGTTCTATACATAGCACAATAATAGAAGAAGTATATATTCTAACTAGAATTGAAACATGATGAAAGAACATTCTAAGTGAACTAGCATGCAACAAGATCACCGTTCACAAGTTGATTAACAAGCATAAGTAATCCAAGTTTATTCCATTTTATCTTGACATCTTTTAGTTATTATTGTATTGTCTGACCGGAACAATCAAGAAGGCAAGATTTTAGATGTGAAGTCTTGGAAAAAGGATCAACTAATCGAATTATAGTCACTCACCAGTTGGTGGGGAGAGGAAAGGAAAGAGGTGCTTCAAGACTCCGCTTGCACAACGCCTACTGCACGATCACCTGCATTGCCACAAACAGATGATCAATACCTCTTCTCCTCTTTCCAAGCTTGAAGCAAAAATGTAGTTCAACGAACAAAAGCAATGAAATCCATCGAAACCGTTCAAGAAAACGCAAATCCGAAAACTAACTCAAAAGCACGAAAGCAACAAGGCGACAACGAAAAATAGACAAGAAAACTTGCAGCGAAAAGGTCCCTCTTGACTCTGCCGCTAAGTCCGTCCTTGGGGCACGGTCCACTGAATATGGGAATCGATTCCGAAGAAGCCAATCCATAACGAGGAAAATATCTTGATTCAATCTATCATGATCGAACGATATCGAAAGTATTTCTTAGTCGCGCTCCCAAAAAAGAGGGAACGCGGCACCATAATAACATCTTTAAACTTCATGGAAGATTTCAAAATTAAAAAAGTAGAATTTCATCTATGTGGTGCATCATTAACAAATCGTCTAAAAGTAACACCATATTGTGTACATAAAATTTTATAAGCTTGTTTTCTACTTGCAGAAGTGTTCAAAATAAAATATATAGCATTTAACATCCAAAACAAAATATGTAGCATTGAACATCCAAAATTTTAAAAATTTTCTGCCGTAAGAAAATTACGTCTACCGTCGAGCAGACTTCTCGCGGCTATAACTATTTGTTCGAAAATTATTTTTCGTCAAACAATAGGTCGATTTGTATGTTTTCGACGAGAGTAACACAATTCATGTAAAAAGATTTTTCATCCGAAGCAAGACGCACATGTTACATGCAAAAGTATAAAATTTAAAACTTTAAAGTATCATAACTTTTGACTGAGAGATCGAAACGAGTCCCAGCTTGTGCCTAAATGACCGTGACGAAAAGTACTATGGGATAAATCGTTTCACTGTTTGACGGACTTCAAAAAATTTTAGAATCGAAAAAAAATGATGTTTCGATCTCCAAATTTTACTTTGGATAATTTTATTTTCGAATTTTTGTCGGTATTTCGATGTTAACGAGTAAAAATTGGTGTCTCCGGACTCTCAAACGTTATCATATAATATATCAGTGTGAAGATGATTAAGAATGGAACAAGAATATATATTATTATTTTTTTAACGATAAAATTATCTATTTATAAATAATTTACTAATCGTAGTAAGATCGATTTAACTTTCAATTACGGTAGAAACTTTAAGGATCTGCTTGGTAATTGTGGGAGTATAGAAGTTATGAGGCGTTTTTAGAGTACAAGTTATGAACGATTATGAGGGTCCGTTACTGTTTCAAAAATAAACAATCGGTTCAAAAATGGGGGCGGACCAGTCTGTTGACCGGATCCAGGCCAGCCCCGACGGAGTTTGACCAGACCGTATTCGGACCGAGTTTCAGACCGTCCGCTCTTTTACACACCTTCACTTTTACCTACCTACAAATATGATATGTAAACATGTATCAACATGTAGAGAATATTAAGATGAAGATAGCAAATAGAAACCAAACCTCATCCTCCTCATTCTTCTTCTTCTTCTTCTTCTTCTTCTTCTCTTTCGCTCCCACCGGGAGAGGTTTCAGTAAGTCGGTGGACGTGGGTGTGATTCTGGACACCAAGACATGGATTGGGAACATCAGCTGGAGTTGCATGCTCATGGCATTAGAGGACTTCTACGAGGCCCATCCCAGCTACACCACAAACCTCACTCTCCATCTCAGGGATACGGACAGAAGCACAGTCGGAGCAGCTAATGCAGGTAATACTACTTTCTCTGCCCACAAACTACGGATACATACCGCTAATTAGTTAATTTTGGACTAATTTCTATAACCTAGCTACAAGATTTACCTTTTCTCATTAAAATTTATATTTGAACTCAACCAATATCAAATCTGTTCGAGTAATATAGATATTATCTCGTTAGTATTAAAGTTTTGATGCAACATGTAGATACGTACTTTGACATCAATTCAAGCGGTTCTTTAATTCTTTTCATATCTGGACTGCCATCTCCGCGTAGATAACATTCGTGGACCATTCTTTTTTTTTTTTTGGTGAGTGGATTAAAATTCCATGAAATGACCATAAAATTGCACTTCTCCATCACTGCAATGAAGCATTTAGCTCCGGAATACTCACGTCGACCAAGCCGATTTAAATCTTGGGACTCGATATATATATTTTTTATTATATATATATATATATATATATATATATATATATATATATATATATATATATATATATATATATATAGTCCTTTTAAAACTTGGGAAGCCCTGATCGACGGTGCCAAGGCCGTTGAAGAGCAAATAGCGAAACTCCATTAATTGGGTTTAAAGAGGGTCATTTTCGACGGAAGCAGACGATTCCAACCGAACAGTGTTGATATGGTATGTTGGGTGTCATATTTAAGTATAGTATAAGCACATGGGAATATCCTGAGGACATATTTGGGATGCCAGAATATGTCACAGGATATTCCATTATGAGATTATTGTCATAATGATTGAGATCATTGTATTAATGACTGTAAGGCTATATAATGCCAATGAGACAATCAATAAAATCATCAACTAATTTCAACATGGTATCGGAGCCAAGTTTCCACAAACCCTAGCCGTCACAAACCCACAGGAGGATTTCCTAGATCTCCTCTACCGAACTCTTCCACGCCCCCCCTTCTTCCCTTCTCCGCACTTCGCTGTTGCTGCCCCGTCCCGCTACTGCTGCGGCTACTACTGCTGCTGCGGCTGCTGCTGCGACGACGGCTGTGACATGCGTGCTGCCGCCTCCTCCGCACCAGCACGAGACAGCGCCTAGTAGGGATGCCTAGATCTGAAAAAAGGGGGGACATGTTCGGATCTAGGAGCGGACGACGAGGACGAGCGTGAGTCTTGGAGCGGACGTGACGTGATTGGATAGACGACGCATCGATGGAGGAGATCATCAAGAAGCTAGATTCTGCAGAGGTGGCGACGTTGATGAAGTTGTTGACGATGTCGGCTGGTGAGAACACGACACGAACGTCACCGGAGTTGAAGCTTCCTCCATCGATCTGAAATTAGATGGACCAGCCACCTATCTGAGTTGGTCACGGCGGGTGAGAAGAACCCTCGCAGGAAAAAACATGGAGGGGTTTCTGACGTGCGAGACGACAGAGCCGGACGAGGGCTCGACAGGACGCGATGAGTGGAAGTCCACTCATATGGTGATCTACATCTGGCTTCTCAACTCCTTAGTCCAGTCTATTGCCGCCACAGTAGACGGTATTGAGATGGTGAAAGATGTGTGGGAGAAGTTGAGAAGGACCTATGATGGTGTGGGGAACAACTTACGGGTCTTCCAGATAAAGTGGGAGATTGATGACACCGTACAGGGAGAGAAGACGGTGCAGGAGTATGCCACGGAGTTGGAGCGTCTGTGGTTGGATTATGATCACTCCTCAGATCGGGCGAGCTGCGGGGACCCTAAGTGTAAGGAGAGACAGGTGTGTCTGCAGGAGAGGACGATGAAGTTCCTCAAAGGGCTGACTGCAGCTTTCGCACAGAGGACGGCCCTACTTCTAGCCCAACCAAAGATCCCTAGCCTTGAGGAGGCTATCTCAGCCATGATCCAGGAGGAGACATGCATCAGGCTGCAAGCCGGGACAGGTGGTCCCCCCGAAGCAAAGTCAGCACTAGCGATCACCAGCTCAGGTAACACATGATCTAAGGGAGAGCCCTGACAGCATAACCGGCAGTGCTACAACTGTAGGGAGATGGGTCATGATCGGTATGCTTGTACCAAACCACCTAGGGAGGGAGATTCAGGTGGTGGACGAGGACCGTTCGGCGGACGAGGATATAATGGAGGACGTGGTCGTGGTCGAGGGGGTAGAAGAGGCGGCCGAGGAGGTTATCGGGCGAACCTCCTGATATCAGAAGGGAACGGAGAAGCTGATGACACCTTTACTGTGGAGGACCAGGCACTGGGAGACATGAGGAGTAGAACAGAGGAGGCGTCCACCTTATTCTTTGTTAGGGGCAACGCTGCCATGTATGCCCATCCATCAGAAAGTACTGACGAATCACTTGCCCTTGCGTCTATCTCTTCCCTTAAATCATCAGACTGGATTATCGACTCGGGAGCATGAGCCATACTACCACCAGGACGGAACTTCACACAACACGCCTAATACTGCCAGTATTAGGCGAGAGGGGGAGATGGAGAACTTGGTGGTAACCGATTTAGAAGTTTGGCATGGAGGCACGGAGAAGGGACAAGACGAAGACTTGGGACTGGCACTTGGCATGAGGGACTGTGGTACCTAGATCGAGAAGGACTGGACTCAGCATTGGTATCTATGGCAGAGAAGGCTGGCATGGAAGGACTGCAGCAGAGGACTGAGGATACCTTGATACTCCATCATCGGAGGATGGGACATTCTTCCTTTGATACTCTAAGTAAGTTGTATCCAGAGATTTATGCAAAAACAAATAAAGAGAAATTAGTATGTGATGTGTGCGAGTTAGGAAAACTTACTAGGAGCTCATATGTTGGCACGGGTCATAATAGCACTTTTGCTTTTGAGGTAGTACATTCTGATGTCTGGGGTTCATGTTCTACTAACACTATGAATGGTTATAAGTACTTTGTTTCCTTCATTGAGTGTGCCTCTCGTGTTACCTGGTTATATTTGATAAAAAATAAGAATGATGTACCTGCTTGTTTTCGGGATTTCCATAAGCATGTCCAGACTCAGTACGAAACAGTTGTGAAGGTACTGAGGTCTGACAATGGAACGGAGTATACCAACAGGACGCTTGCAGAATACTTGTCAGCACACGGAATACAGCATCAGACCACCTGTGCATACACACCAGCACAAAATGGAGTTGCAGAAAGGAAAAACAGACACCTTCTGGAGGTCGCAAGAAGTATGATGATCGACATGAATGTCCCACAGAGTCTGTGGGGGCATGCAGTGTTGACAGCAGCTCAACTCATCAACAGGATGCCCTCGAAGGTCCTCGGATGGAAGTCCCCATGTGAGGTATTGCAAGGCAATAATAGTGGGATACTCCCACTGAAGATGTTTGGGTGTGTGTGTTTTGTGAAGGACAACAGGCCATCAGTTGGGAAACTTGACCCTAGAGCGGTCAAATGCATCTTCGTAGGCTACTCGGCGACCCAGAAGGGGTATGTGTGCTGGAGTCCAGTAGAGAAGAAGAAGTTTATCAGTATGGATGTCCACTTTCGGGAGCATGAGCCATACTACCACCAGGACGGAACTTCACACAACACGCCTAATACTGCCAGTATTAGGCGAGAGGGAGAGATGGAGAACTTGGTGGTAACCGATTTAGAAGTTTGGCATGGAGGCACGGAGAAGGGACAAGAAGGTGAAGGTGTTAGGCCTACGGCTCAGGGAGAGTTACTTACCTACAGCAGGAGAGAGAAGCAAACTGCAGGACCAGTACCGACAGTGCCAGTGCCAAGTCCCTTGCCTGCGTTCGTCCCAACTCCTGAGGCACCGATACCAACCCCCCTTCAGGTGATACCCCCTCTTTCACAAGATATCATTCCTCCTACTTCTACTCCTCCTACACCACTATCTGTACGGAGGACCACTCGCAGCAATGCAGAAAATCCTCCAAATAGATATGGTTGGGATATTGCTCAGTTTGTTTCTTATGACCATATCTCTTCTTCTCATGGAGCATTTATAGCATCTTTGGATAGTATTACTGTACCTAACAATTGGCAGGTTGTCAAGAACGATCCAAAGTGGAAAGCGGCAATGCACGAGGAGTTGGGAGCTCTAGAGAAGAACCACACTTGGGAGCTTGTGAGACTGCCAGAGGGGAAGAGAGTAGTTGGATGCAAGTGGGTCTTTACCGTGAAGCAGAACCCAGATGGACAGGTTGAGCGCTACAAAGCTCGACTAGTAGCCAAAGGATACAGTCAGACGTACGGCATCGACTATGATGAGACCTTTGCACCAGTTGCAAAGATGAGCACTGTCAGGACTCTGATTTCTCTGGCTCGAATGGTGGATGGAAGCTACACCAACTGGATGTGAAGAATGCATTCCTTCACGGAAATCTAGTGGAGGAGGTGTACATGGAGATACCACCAGGATTTAGCACCAATCAAACAGTAGGCAAGGTCTGCAGGTTGAAGAAGTCCCTCTATGGACTGAAGCAGTCTCCTCGAGCGTGGTTTGATAGATTCAGAAGGGCGATGATAGGGATGGGATATCAGCAGATCAATGCTGATCATACTGTGTTCTTCCGTCGGAGTAGAGGCCACATCACCATGCTTGCGGTGTATGTGGACGATATGATTATCACAGGAGATGATGATCAGGAGATCGCCCAACTCAAAGGAAAGCTTGGCAAGGAATTCGAGGTGAAGGATCTCGGCCTTCTTCGGTACTTTCTTGGGATTGAGATTGCTCGAGAAGCAGAGGGGATTGTTCTCTCTCAAAGAAAGTATGCACTGGACCTTCTCACAGAAACTGGAATGTTGGGGTGCAAACCTGCAGCGACACCAATATATCAGAGGTTCAAGATTGATGCTGAGGCTGGAGAACCAGTTAACCGGGACAGATACCAGAGACTGGTTGGCAAGTTGATCTATTTGAGCCACACACGTCCTGATATCTGCTTTGCAGTAAGTGTGGTGAGCCGCTACATGCATGACCCACGGAAGGGTCATATGGATGCAGTGTACCAGATTCTGAGGTACTTGAAAGGTGCTCCCGGGAAGGGACTAATATTCAGGAAGAACAATCACGTGAGCATCGAGGGCTACTGTGGTTCTGACTGGGCTAGTTGTGCTGATGACAGGAGGTCTACCTCGGGATATTGCATATTTGTAGGAGGTAACTTGGTCTCCTGGAGGAGTAAGAAGCAGTCTGTGGTGGCCAGATCGACAGCTGAAGCAGAGTACAGAGCTATGGCCTTGGGAGTTGCAGAGCTGCTATGGTTGAAGAATATGCTGGTGGAGCTGAAGTTGGATCAAGGATCCAAGATGAAGCTGTGGTGTGACAATCAGTCAGCTATTAGTATCGCCAACAATCCAGTACAACATGACAGGATCAAACACATCGAGATTGATAGATTCTTCATCAAAGAGAAGTTGGATAGTGGATTACTGGAGCTTGGCCATGTTCCAACCAGGGATCAAGTAGCAGATGGACTAACCAAAAGACTCGGCTCAGTGAGCATGATTAGAGGATGTGACAAGATGGGCTTAGTGAATATCTTTCACCCATCTTGAAGGGGAGTGTTGATATGGTATGTTGGGTGTCATATTTAAGTATAGTATAAGCACATGGGAATATCCTGAGGACATATTTGGGATGCCAGAATATGTCACAGGATATTCCATTATGAGATTATTGTCATAATGATTGAGATCATTGTATTAATGACTGTAAGGCTATATAATGCCAATGAGACAATCAATAAAATCATCAACTAATTTCAACAAACAGAAACAAAGGCAAAGGTTCCATTGTGGTGTACCTTCTTCCAGGTGACCAATCAAGGTAGCAATAACCGTGGTTCCCGAGGACACCACGTAGCTACACCTTCGATGAGGACTACATAGTACCTATCTTCCAAGTCCTGTTAAAGAGGAATAAAATACAACTGTCGGAGATCAGACGACCTGATGAAGTGGGATGCACTGATGATCCTAAGTATTGTGAGTACCATCGGTACGAGGACATCCTACAACACACTGTTATGTGCTTAAGGACAAGATCCAACAGCTGGTCGATTCTAAGGTCCTCATACTGCACAACGAGCAGAGGAAGGTCACTGCCAACATGGTGTCAGTACAGTTCGGTGACTTCCCTCAAGTGTAAATACAAAATGGCATGGTTTCTATCCCTACAGCGAAGATAAAGCTCGTCAACCTTCCTAGGGAGAAGATTGCAGTTTGATGCCCCTTATGCTGAAGAAAGGAGAGATAATATTGGTACATCCCGATCTCCTTTAAGACGAACAATGGAATTCGTCCCCAGAAAAATGTCGGCCTTGCAATGCCATCATTCTGGACCAAGAAGACCTCTCCCTGCCGATGTTATATCGGATTCAGAGGAAGAGGAGAATTCTGATGCAACTGATACATATCTTGCGAACCAAGGACCACGAGGACGGATATGCAATGTGCAAAAATATATAACCAAGCCTCTAGAGGAAACCTGCCATCCACTACAGCAACAAGTCCAGCAGAAGACTTATCAAAGTCCCAAACCGCAGAAAAAGCCAAACAGACTAGGTTCGATAGAGCCTTGTGGAAATGCGTGTCTTTGAGTCTCACGGAACCATATACGTTCGATATCCTGACCCAGTTGGCCAATATACCGGCCCGACTCTCTGTACATGAACTCCTGCGTCTGTCCAAGGAGACCATAGATGCGCTTCGAGAAGCACTTCTGCAGGCGGAATCCTACTTAACAAAGATCGTAACCCACCTAGAAGCAAATGACGATTGTCCACATTGCCATAATACGACCTAGCAGGTACCCAACATTACATTCTCACAGGAAGACATATTGTTGAAGCACAATCGACACGATCAGCTTTTATACTATATTGGATACATCAGCTCGGTTAAGGTAGAACAAATGCACATCTATTCGGGGTCATCTCTAATCATCATCCCTAGGAGTTTGCTGAGACTTAGAACATACCGATGAATTGAGTGTCAGCCACCAATATTACTATTCTCGGCTTCACGCTGATCATAGTAGTTTTCTTGAGAAGATCCGCATGAAGTGTCGCATCGGGGATCTTCAAATCGAAGTGACGTGCTATTGTTTGATGATAAATAAAAAAATAAAATTAGGTTTATACGAAACCCTTTCTTTGTTTACAAACAAGAAAAAAAGAGTACAATTAATCCTATACGAGGATGTTAAGTACAATAAAAATGATTCTGGGGAAAAATTGCTATAGGAGTCTGATCTGCGGTCGATCACTTTGTCCCTTGGACCACATGATGATGAAGAAGTGCTGTAGAAGAAGAAGAAGCTTCAAAAATTACAGGTGGGATTGAACTCTCGTTGCCAAAGTTGTCAATCAACACTCTCTGTCTGTGCTCTCTCTGTGTGTCTTTCTGTTGATCTCCGATCCTTTGATCCTGTGACCAGGGGTCTCTATTTATAGAGATCAGTCACAATAACTGTCCAGTTGGCGTAGAAACCAAACTGTAAAAATGGTCGCATCTTTTACGCGGCGGTTAAAATAACTGCTACCCACGTTCAAATGATCCTCTGAATCTACGTATGGCACGTGTCCCATTATAAGGTAACGCGTATAACTGCTTCTCAAAGATCATGGCATGCAAGCCACGTAGGTAACTACCCCTTGCGTAGAGATGGTTGGCGTAAAAGCCAAATAGCTGTCTTGTTGGCGTAAAAGCCAAATAGCTGTCTTGTTGGCGTAAAACTTGATGCTGCATGAATAATAGATAACCAGCGTAAAAATAGCCAATTATCCTTCCTGACTGAGGTCTTGAGCGTAATAGCCTTATCGCGTACCTTTGCAAATATAGCCTGAGTTGGCGTATTTCGAGGAGATAGCATACGGCGTACTCCTATAGTTTGAAAATAGCCTGGTTGGCGTAAAATGCAAGGATGGTGATGTGAGCGTATTAGCTATAGTTTTAGCTCTCCCAGTCATGACAAAATTATAAAGAATAGAACCAAATCTCGTGCATTTAATGCAGAGATATGCCTCAATCTCGTGCATTAAATGCCGAGATATGCCTCGAGCTCTGTACGAGAAACAGCTTTTGACGTGGCGTCTGATCTTGAGCGTAAAGACTCATCTCTGCCCATGTAGAATAGGCAGCATATTCTTTGAATGCGTAAAAACAACTTGTATCAAGAATATGTCACTAAACGACAGTCTGGGTCTCTGTGCAAAATCATCATCACAGCCGTCCTCTCGATCGTCGTGCAGTACTTTTTTGTCAGGAGTCAGGTTCACTGTTTTGTCTGACAGATTCATTCGAGGAATACGAAGAGTTTCTCGTACAACTTCACACTGCATTAAAAACACACGTAGTTTACGCAGGGAGGTATAGCAACCTTTTTACGCCAAAACAACCTTGGAGCGTTGCTTTACGCGGGCAGCTCTGAAGCTCTATTATACGCCAAACAGCTCTGAAGCTCTGTTTTACGCGAGCAGTTCTGAAGCCATGTTATACGCCACACAGCCTTGAAGCGCTGCTTTACGCAGACTTCATGCATGTTGGGGGTTTTGACTATATGATACGCGTACAATTCTCCAGCGTATTTCATGCTTCTACAAGACCCCCTTCAAAGTTTTCAAATTTCTCGTAATTTGAAATACTTTGAATGAAGCATGAAACGGTCAAATTTGACTCGTTCTCCGAGGCTGATTTTTCGGCAATATTTAAGAAGTTGTTGGGATTTGGTATGTTCTCTTCTGCCTATATAAAGGCAAGCGAGTGAACCTGTTTTTCCATACTCCCTTCACCACAAAGATGGTTGCCGAGATTCATTGGGCTGACATGAGAAAGAAGAAGATTATGCTCTTCCAGCATGTAAGGAGCCGTAAAAAGAGGCGTCTTCGAGCAAATATCCTCTGCAACGATGGATCATGGAAGGATATCATAGCTTCCTTTGCTCGAGATAGTCAGCAATTTTATATGGCGATTCGTCAAGGAGTGAGGAAGGGTCTCATTAGACCACACAGCTTGCTAGCTGTATTTTCCCCTATTATGAAGCTGGACCCTGGTGGACAATTTGGCCGTGTCTTCCAGTATTATGTTGGGTCTGAACCCCTAACACAAATCTGAGCATGGCCGCCAATGACGTATGGAGGGGGGGCTTGAATAATTTAAACATGCCCAGTTCTGTATCCTCCCGCCATTGACCATTTTCTTGTTCCTCGGCCGAAGAAGCTGAAGAAGTGCCGTAGAAGAAGAACTGAAGATCTCCATCAGATGAGAACCTAGCGTAATAGATTCCCGTCGTGATCTTGAATATTAATGAAAAATCCTTTGTAAAATGGATTTCCATCATATGTAATCATGATTAATAAACTTGTCTTCTTTTATGCCTTATTGTTTTACCATATTGCTGTGAGGAAGTCTGATAATATGCAGCTTCAACATGCCTGAGTAATTTTTACGCTGATTCTGACAAATATGCTTCCAGTCACGTTCTGACTTTTACGCGTAGAGGAATATGCGTAAAAACTCTTCAGCGATAAATTGTCTTGAAAATCAAATTGTCATGCTGTTTTTGGATGAGGAGTCACATAAAATTCTGAAATGTCACTTCTTTAATACGAAGAATATCTGTTCAGAACATCATCTTCAAGAATGGCTTCCCGAAAGTTTCTCGAAATAGGGCAAGAAATGTCCGCCGAACAGGCCATCCCTGACCTAGATGTAAAAGATCTTGGCTAGACTTCGAATGAACTTCCAATGGCCAAGGGAGAAAAGTCATCTCCAGTGAAGACAACAGACATTTTTAGGGAACTCCTTGGCCCTTCGTCTGATGAAGTCCTCCTGACTGAAGAAGAGGAGAAGTTTACTGAAGACTCGCCGTCTGTTTGCAAATGCTGACATCTGTGTGTTTCAGGCACTTGCGATGTTTTGTAACAAAAAAGGAGCATTTTCTGCGTAAACCCTTGTAATTGGCTTTCTTCGAGTATAAGATCCGAATTATCAAGATATACGCGTATCCTGCTAACTGATCTGTCCCGCATAATTTAAGATGCGCGTAAAATCATAGATCCGTAGCATCTGAGCAAAAAATTGTAGATCTGTAGCTTCTGAACGTAAAAGCTTCTGAGCGTAAAATCATAGATCTGTAGCTTCTGAGCGTAAAAGCTTCTGAGCGTAAAACCGTAGATCTGTAGCTTCTGAGCGTAAAATCATAGATTTGTAGCTTCTGAGCGTAAAAGCTTCTGAGCGTAAAACCGTAGATCTGTAGCTTCTGAGCGTAAAAGCTTCTGACCGTAAAATCATAGATTTGTAGCTTCTGAGCGTAAAAGCTTCTGAGTGTAAAATCATAGATCAGTAGCTTCTGAGCGTAAAATCATAGATTTGTAGCTTCTGAGCGTAAAACCGTAGATCTGTAGCTTCTGAGCGTAAAAGCTTCTGAGCGTAAAATCATAGATTTGTAGCTTCTGAACGTAAAACTATGGATCCTTGCTCTGCGCGTAAAATCATGGATCCGTTACGCAGCATGACTGTCCGCCTTCCTTTTCAAATGATCAACTGACGTGGTCCCAAATCATAACTGATCAGATAAGATCGGATTTGGTTAAGGATTCGAAGAGTTATCTGAACTCTATAAATAGACCTAGGTCGTGAGAGAGAAAAACCCTTCGTCTCTTTCTGAAAACTCTTCGCCTCTTTCTGAGAACTCTTCGTCTTCGTCTCTTTTCTGAGAACTCAGATTCGCCATGGCACCGAAACAGGCCTCCGCTGCTAAGGAAAAGCAAGCCGCTTTCTCGTCTCGCTCCTCTGCTCAAGCACGAGCGACTCCTACTAGGCCAAGGGAGCCTCGTTCTGAACGAAGTGCTCCGCCGTCTAGCTGTGCACCGGGCATCACAGGTAAAGCTTCGAGAGAAATAGAGAACCCTCCGCACACGTTGTACGTGTATGCGCAAATACGCCTACATTCTTAATGTGTCAGTGAAAAACTCTATATTTTTGTAGTCTGGCGTGAAAACTCAGACTGTCAAATTTTGGCGTATACTGCAAACCTTGCGTTTTACGCACTGGATGTAAATTCCAGCGTAAAACTCAAATTTTGGCAGTCTGGCGTAAAAACTCAGACTGTTAGGTTTTGGCGTTGAGTTCTTACGCACTGGAAGTAAATTCCAGCGTAAAACTCAAGTTTTTGCAGTCTGGCGTAAAAACTCAGAGTGTCAAGTTTTGGCGTATACTGCAAAAGAGTAGCATCTAGCGTAAAACTGACTTGTTTTCTTGCTTTTTCCAGTGGACCTACAGATCCCCCTCTGGCTGAAGTGATGGGCTCTGCTGCTGGAATGCTGAATTCCAACTATCTGGAGGACTTGTCCCATGTGACATTCCCTATCTCTGGAAATGAGTACCCTCAAGAAAGGGGAACTCTGATCTCGGCCCAAGGAGAAAGGATGTTGTTGAGTATGATCAGTGGGGAACCCCTGACATACATAGATGGGACTGAGTATAAGAAACCAGCTTTCTTATTTGGGGATGTTATTGATAAACAATCCCAGACAAAGCCCAAGAAGGAAGATTGAGTATTTTTTGCTGATGGCACAATCCTGTATCTGCCAAAGATGCCCAGAGATTACCCTATCTCTGCATTCTTCCATGCCACACATCCAAGAAAGATGGTATGGACTCTGACTCCTGATCTTCATGGCCAGCCAGGGAAGATCTTTTATAAGAAAAGATTAAACCGAGGATCCTTTGTAAGCAGTCCCTCAGGCCCTGTCATGCCCTTCAGAGGATTACTGCCGGGCAGCGTCCCGAGTGAAGACACTTCACTGATCCAGCCGCTTCAAATAGCAACTTTCTGCAATGACTTTATGGTGGAGGGAGGAGTATACCCCAAGGTTAACCCTCGCATCAATGGATGGCTTAGCCCCCAGAATCTTCGATGGGCCAGTTTAACTGCATGGGCCCTGAAGCACTTTCAAACGGAGCTGGAAAGTATTGGCTTGTTTGCGGCTGTGAGTGCTACTAGTGTTGGGCTGCCTCTCAACCCCAACTTGTTCTTAGCTTTGATGGAGCGATATAACTCGCTAACTGGGACTTTCGCCACTCCGATAGGTGAGTTGGGCCTAGCCCTTCATGAGATGGCAGATATCTCAAAGATGCCAATGGGAGACACTCCTTATGAAGAGTACGTTCCCACAAATAGGGAGCTGAAGGAAACCAACCCTCGGGCAGTGGCAGCGTACTAAGAGCTGATGAGCCACTACCTTGCATGCACCACCTTCTACAAAGAACCCTCTGATTTGGCTCACATCAACAAATGGGTATCCTACCTCTTCTTCCATCAGGCCAGAAATGCCAAGCAGGACAAGGTTGTAGATAGCAGAGATAAACCCTTGAACCCCTTGAGCATTCTTAATGCCAACACAATCGACGATCTTATTGAAGATGCGAGGGCTCAAGATTGTGTTCTCAATGAAGAGATAGGGGGTTATCCTACATGAACCAAAGCCTACAGTTATATGAGGCATTGCCGAAAGCCTCTGTCAAGAGAAGCTCAACTGGCTGGCTTCCTTTCTATCTGGCTACGCCGATGGGTGGTTCCTGGCATCGCGTTTGCGGATCGCATTCATCGCAACACCTTATGGCCCGCAGTGCGTTTGGTGTTTGGAGCAAGATTGGGCCTGCTCCCTGCCATGGTATGCAGGATTCAAGCTGGCCTGAGGGCCATTACTGAGGGACTGTTGGCTGATGATACACAGCGTGAAGGATATCCCAGAGTGGAATTGCCATTCTTATATCTGATGGGAAGGTTAATCCTTCACAACACCAAAGTGATGTCTCCCGGATCGGCCAGTGGTTCGGGCAATAACTTCCTGTTGAATTACAAGAATTCTTCTTGGAATGTGACTAGCGTCATAGATTGTCGGCTAGCATTAAATTTTTCCCATAGTAGGAAGTTCTTCTGCATCGTCCCCCCCGTACATATCAATCAACAGGGGACTAAACTTCAAGATGCGGGTCAGGGGAAGACTATTCTTTCTCCTGAAGCCTTTTACTGGTTGGTCTGCATTAGACCTTCCCATCTGCTGTACAGAAGTGAGGACCACTGCTACTCGGAGCCTTATCTGCCTAGCCGTTTTGCCAGGCAATTTGGGTATGATCAGTTGCACGTGGGGAATCCCATCACTATCTTCAAGTTCAAAGGTGGACTTATTGATGGAGCTAGAGGATGGCGGTACTTCATCATGGGTTGTACTGGAGCAATCTTTGCTGTGCCCGCGACTTCTCTCTCCATGGAGTTGCGCATTCTTCATTCGTATGCACAGTTTTATGCGTCCATCAATACCTTCCATCGTGATTTTGATGTACATAGAAGTTTCAGAATGCCCTCCCATAAGTCCACCGGAAGAGAGGAGATACCCTCCGTTTCCTCTGATGAAGGTGATGAAACTACCGGTGCAGATGATTATTTGTTGATTTTACCGAGAGGCGTAATAGCTCCGCCAGCAAGAAGAAGCAGACTACAAGAGGTCCTAAAAAGACTTCCACCAAGGGAGCCTCTTCCAGGAGTGAGCCTATTGTTTCCCCTGTTGGGGATGATTCTTTTATTAGGGGGTCCTTCGTCTTTTAAAGAAGGAGCCTCCACAGTTCCAGCTGACAGTGCTGGAGATTCTTTGCCCGCGATTGCTGCCGCTACCACTGTTACTGGTAGTGCTTCTAGATCGCCTTCGAGGCCGAGGTTAATAAGAATCAGTATACCTTTACCAAGACAAATAATGGGACTAGCCCCTCCTTCGTCTGTAACTATTTCAAGCGAGATTCCACCCGATGAACCTCGAGTAGATCTGGGTGATGACTGGGATGACGAACTTCAAGCGTCAGTTGGCGTACCCTCGTCTCCAGGTATGACAGCTTGTTTAGCATCATTAAGAAATGATTTAGCTATACAGGCTGCAGACGCAACATACATACCATCGGCCATGGGTAAATGTTGTCTTCACGCTTTTTTCAGGAAAATTTAACATCAAATTGATATTAACTTTCTCTTATCTTAGTTTCAGGCGAAGACATCTCGGGGGAGGGCGGAGCTGAAACGACCTCTGATTTTATTGCGGATCCAGCTGATGAAACGGCGGTGACCACCGTCGAAGAAGCATACTTTGAAGCCGTTGATCTTTCGTCCGCAACATTCTCAGATACAATCCCTCCAGAAGTAGTTCAAATAATATCGGAGGTGGATGAACCCACCATCTCGACTGTGCCTCCTTCGTCGAGCATGCCAGCAACTTCGACCGTTGTTGGCGTCTCTTCTTTTGTCGCGCCATCTGTTGAAGCGACGACTGTGGCAACATCCTCTGCCGATGTTCCAGAATGGAGATTTACCGATATTGCGGCCACTCCCAGCATCCATTCGAGCTTTGCCATGCTAGTTGAACAATATACTAGCATATTCTACCTCACTTTGAAAGAATTGATATCCATGGTGCTGGAGAAGAATCTAGGCTTTGATGCTCTGAAAATGTCCTCCATTCTCACTATAGCGCAGATTAGAAATTTCAATGACGCTGAAAGAGCTAATGCGCTAGAGCAAATAGTTAATGGTTTAGAACAACCCATTAACGAATATTTGCAACTATCCCGAGGCAGCATCAATGACTTGGTTCAGGCTGAGTACGACTCCCTAACTGCGGATTTTGCTCAGAAGACAGAAACTTTAAACAAATCCATCCAGAAACATCAACAAGAGATGGAGAAAGAGCAAGCAGTATTGGTGGAGATTATTCCTCAGCTAGCTCAGTGCCGGGCCGAATGTGAGGGATATGAAGCGAGGGTTCGAGAATTGGAAGCTGAACTCGCTCAAGCAAGGGAGAGGCTTATCAAAGCATCGCTAGTTCGTGATGTATTGGAGGGCCAAGTGAAGACAGCTCAACAGAACTTGACACATGCGGGTATCATCCACGCAAGTTTTGTTGATTCCCTGTCCGAACTGTTTCTCTTGAGCAATGACGAAGCAAGGCTGGAGCGGACTCGTACCAACATTTTAAACTCCAGGAATGAGAGGATGGCTGCTTTGGCGCAACAGATCCGCGATTTAACTGCTCCTCCCCAATGATGTACTTTTCTTTTGCTCCTTATTTTCTCAGAGATAATAAAGATACATTTTCTGACTTTGTGGACCCATCACTTTAAAATATAAATGATAGGCTAAGATGAAAGTGATATCAGAGGTAATATGAACATGATATACTTTCGGTAATGTTTAGCTGAATGTAAATCTATTCAGAGGCAATATGAACCTGATAGAATATAACCCAACTAAATTTGTATACAAAATACTATCAGAGGTAATATGAACATGATAGGTTTACAAATTAGTTAAGCGTATCTATTCAGAGGTCATATGAACTTGATATAATATGATTCAGCTAACCTTTGTACATAGTATCGCCAGAATGAGATCTTCATCATACTCCATTAAGCAAAGGAGATCAAGCATAATACTTCTTCAGGAATTTGCTGTTGATATGAGCCATTATCAAATCTCCATTAGGCTTGGCTAATCTGTAAGCGTCATTTGAAAATGTTGTTTCAATCACATAAAGGCCCTCCATTCTTTTACGATTGTTTGTGTGAACTTCGGATATCGTACCAGAGGTAATATGGACGTAGTACAATACCGTGTTTGTTGAGGACATCCCACTGGGGGATCTTTGGTGGACCTATTATTTGTTGCGCATATTGAGTGCAAATAATAAGTTCAAAATAAGCCCTATCAGAGGTAATATGGACGTGATAGGTTTTGTGGGTAGTAAAGACATTCTGCTGGGGGATTTTTTGTGGACCCATCACTTTTTTGCGCACGTTAGTGCAAGTAATAGGTTTGAGACCAGTCCTGACAGAGGTAATATGAACGCTGTAAGACATGACTCTGTGGGGATAGTGGAGATACATATTTCTGTTGAGAGGTAATGGGAAATTGAATTATTCGTCTCCATTACGGGCATCCTACCGTTTTTTTTGTTTTTTGGACCTATTACTTCTTGTGCACGAGAGTGCAAGTAATAAGTTTAAGACAAGCCCTGCCAGAGGTAATATGGACGTGGCAGTTTTTGTGGACCTAACACCACTGGCGTACTTAGAGTTAAGTACGGGTGCTAAGTTGGGATGGCAACAGATATCAGAGGTAATATGGACATGATAATCGGTAGCCGAACCAGGAAGGTTTGCTCAGAGGTAATATGGACATGACAAACTCAGCCTGAGAGAAATAGTATGACAGCAGTTCAGAGGTAATATAGACGTGAACCCATGTCCGAAATACTCATTGAGGAGTGATTCGTTGAGTGTGGTCTATCCGAACATGAAGATAGACCAGAGGATTGCTCCGCTGGGGAGATTGATGGGACGATAGCTCGGAGGCAAATATGAGCATGGCTAGCATCTAACGGGATTGGTTTTGAATAGTCACTGCGGGAGTGTGCAAGTAGACCTAAGGATTGCTCCGCTGGGGAGATTTTGAGGGTCCCTTGTCCATTGCGTATCCGGGACTCTTGGATACGGATGATGGCTTCAAGAATTTGGCTCTTGCTGGGGATGAGGATCCAGAGATTTGTACATCCGGGTTGTGGACTTATTACCCATGGCGTACCTTAAGTACAGATAATAAGCTGAAAAGACTAGCACTACCAGGGGTTATGCAAACGTGATAGTAGGAAGTCGAGAAGAACTTCACTCAGTGGTAATGTGGACATGGAAAAGTTCTGGAAATATCTTACTCAGAGATAATGTGGACGTGGTAAGATATGACTCGGTGGGGATAAAGAAAAACAGAACATAGCCAATATGAAATATGACCATTTTTGGGGTGATAGATTTACTCTGTTGGAGAAAGTGGAGAGACGTAGTTCAGAGGTAATATGGACGTGAACTGCTCAATAGCAACAACCTGGGAGGTTTGCTCAGAGGTCACTTGGACATGGAAAACTCAGCTGGGGAAAACAAATTTGGACAACAGTTCAGAGGTAATCTGGACGCGAACCGATGTCCGAAAAATTCACTGGAGTGATTTGCTGAGTGGGGATAGACCTGAAGGTTGCTCCGCTGGGGAGAGTTTTTATGGACTCATCATCCGGTACTTCTTGAGGGAGCAAATTGTCACGTGGGAGTGAGATCAATTTGCCGTGACCGTCTCCTCGTTTATAAATGCAAAGTGATGACTTTGGCGTCGATCAACTCCTGGATTCTCCTTTTTAGTACATAGCATGCCTTTGTGGGGTGATGTATGTACCGATAAAAGAGACAATATTCTGGATCATCGACCTTGCCAACATTTTCAGGGTATCTGATATTGGATAGCCGAAGCTTGTTTTCCTTCATTAATATATTGAAGATTTCAATGATGTCATCATCATTGAAGGAGAAAGTCCCTTTTGGTTTTCGGGCTTCCGATACCTGAGTCGTACGGTCCTCAGGGAAGATGGTCATAGTTGCATCATCTTCGGACTCAGAGGAAATTCTACCCCCAGTTTTGGATGCTGCTCTGTTTTGTCGAGGGAGACTACCCCTAGACATGTCGTTGTCTGATTCTTCTTCTTCTTTTTGTTTGCCTTTGTCCACAGAAGTTGATTTAGAAGGACCTGCCTCTGGTATTACAGGATCGGACTCTGAAGGTTTGGAGTTTGCAAGAGATGCAGTATACCCTAACCCAAAACGAGTTTGTTGACAGTAAGGATCACCATGCAACGGTATTCATCTGCCTTTTCCATAATTGAGGCTTTGCTTCAACTTCAAATCATAACCCATGTTTTGCATAATCTTCAAAGCCTGTGGGCTATATCTGTGGATTGTATTTTCCCAACATCAGACTCGTGAGATTCTTCTTGTACAATCGGTCTATTCCGCATTCGACCGAAGGTTATTTGACGTTGATCGTTGCGAGTCGGTGGAACAATAAAGACAAACTCTTCATGTGGCCTATATGTCATGACGACATTAGATGTTGACGCTACTTCCCACATGATCTTCCCACGCTTGGTAGTTAGGGGCACCAAATCTTGATTTTGACCCCTGTCTTTGCGTTTCTGGATCAAGAAATCACGCAAATCAGGGGGATTAACAGAAGAAGAAGAAGGCTTATTCTGCCTTTTTAAATCAGTGGGAATGTGTAGATTAGGAATCATAACCCTTTCTCTGCCATAGGAATACAGCAGTTCACCCATATGAGTAGCATATGATCCATCATCTGTCTGAGGAGCGTACCTTCCCATGAAATGAGTATTCTTTACGTGGGCAGATCTGTCCTGGCATAATTTGGATTTTTGCACAGGTTTACGTAAATCAGGGAAAGTCCGCGTAATTTGAAGAGTGGGAACTTTCTTCTCTTGTGGGCGTAAAAGCCTAGAGGTTGGAAGATTCGCCACTTGTTTTCCCTTGATGTAGTCAAAGGGTACATCTGTCTCATCATATACGGAAGATGTAATTTTACGCACAAGGCGTGTATGAAACTTCTGGATTGGCACTGAGGCATTGCCAGAAGTGTTGTCTACCACGTCACAGACGGGAGACAAATTTTTACGCACAGGGCGTGTATGAAACTTCTGGATTGGCACTGAGGCATTGCCAGAAGTGTTGTCTACCACGTCACAGACGGGAGACAAATTTTTACGCACATGGCGTGTTTGAAACTTCTGGATTGGCACTGAGACATTGCCAGAAGTGTTGTCTACCACATCACAGACGGGAGACAAATTTTTACGCACATGGCGTGTATGAAACTTCTGGATTGGCACTGAGGCATTGCCAGAAGTGTTGTCTACCACGTCACAGACGGGAGACAAATTTTTACGCACAGGGCGTGTTGGCTGTGTTGTCACAACCTTGTTGATCAGAGAGAGAGAGC
The DNA here is from genome assembly GCA_036927795.1 of Iris macrosiphon. Lineage (NCBI taxonomy): Eukaryota > Viridiplantae > Streptophyta > Magnoliopsida > Asparagales > Iridaceae > Iris > Iris macrosiphon. The sequence continues at coordinate 111,679,182 of JAYESA010000004.1, forward strand.
TTGCAGGAAGGGTAGAGGACGTCTTAGGCATCCACACTTTACGCAGCTTCCTGTTGTTCTGGACAGAGGGGGAACGAGAGCTACCCCCTGCACGAAGCATGTCTTCATAAGCAGATTGGTCGAACTGGACGACCAAAGTCTTCTTCGTCGATCCGACGGATACAACAGGTGGGATTGAACTCTCGTTGCCAAAGTTATCAATCAACACTCTCTGTCTGTGCTCTCTCTGTGTCTCTCTGTTGATCTCCGATCCTTTGATCCTGTGACCAGGGGTCTCTATTTATAGAGATCAGTCACAATAACTGTCCAATTGGCGTAGAAGCCAAACTGTAAAGAGGGTCGCATCTTTTACGCGGCGGTTAAAATAACTGCTACCCACGTTCAAATGATCCTCTGAATCTGTGTATGACACGTGTCCCATTATAAGGTAACGCGTATAACTGCTTCTCAAAGATCATGTCATGCAAACCACGTAGGTAACTGCCCCTCGCGTAGAGATGGTTGGCGTAAAAGCCAAATAGCTGTCTTGTTGGCGTAAAAGTGTCTTGTTGGCGTAGAAACCAAATAGCTGTCTTGTTGGCATAAAAGCCAAATAGCTGTCTTGTTGGCGTAAAACTTGATACTGCATGAATAATAGATAACCAGCGTAAAAATAGCCAATTATCCTTCCTGACTGAGGTCTTGAGCGTATTCTGGGCCAAATAGCCTTATCGCGTATCTTTGCAAATATAGTCTGAGTTGGCGTATTTCGAGGAGATAGCATACGACGTACTCCTATAGTTTAAAAATAGCCTGGTTGGCGTAAAATGCAAGGATGGTGATGTGAGCGTATTAGCCATAGTTTTAGCTCTCCTAGTCATGACAAAATTATAAAGAATAAAACCAAATCTCGTGCATTTAATGCAGAGATATGCCTCAATCTCGTGCATTAAATGCCGAGATATGCCTCGAGCTCTATACGAGAAACAGCTTTTGACGTGGCGTTTGATCTTGAGCGTAAAGACTCATCTCTGCCCATGTAGAATAGGCAGCGTATTCTTTGAATGCGTAAAAATGACTTGTATCAAGAATATGTCACTAAACGACGGTCTAGGTCTCTGTGCAAAATCATCATCACAGCCGTCCTCTCGATCGTGGTGCAGTACTTTTTTGTCAGGAGTCAGGTTCACTGTTTTGTCTGACAGATTCATTCGAGGAATACGAAGAGTTTCTCGTACAACTTCACACTGCATTAAAAACACACGTAGTTTACGCAGGGAGGTATAGCAACATTTTTACGCCAAAACAGCCTTGGAGCGTTGCTTTACGCGGGCAGCTCTGAAGCTCTATTATACGCCAAACATCTCTGAAGCTCTGTTTTAAGCGAGCAGTTCTGAAGCCATGTTATACGCCACACAGCCTTGAAGCGCTGCTTTACGCGGACTTCATGCATGTTGGAGGTTTTGACTATATGATACGCGTACAATTCTCCAGTGTATTTCATGCTTCTACAGCTATGTCGTCAATATGGAAGTATCCTACACCGTACTGCTAGGACGACTGTGGATACATGAGAACCTCATCGTACCATCGACTCTCCACCAATGTTTCAAGTACGTGGATGCAGAGGAAAATGTCAAGACCGAATTCGCTGATGTCAATCCCTTCAAAGGTTTAGAAGCATATTCCTAGACACTCCCTCTACAAATCGACATCGTCTAAAGAAATCAACGGTAACGAAGCTGACAACGAAGCCGAAGCTAACACGGCTGATGTGGAGCCAACGATGCTCTATTTTAAAGGCTATAAAGAAGGAATCAGTATCTTCGAAGAAGAAGAGCCCTTCATCATCGGCCTGAGTACTATAAAAGCCTATAAAACTCCGAGTATAGAAGAACCCTCACTCATCATCGATCTCAACACTCTGGACAGGCTAATATCTCCTCTCGTCAGTAATCTAAACGCATTAGACGGCTCAAAAGGTTCGAGCACGGGCAAACCACTCATTATCAATCTGGCAGACTTAAATCTCTACCATGGGTCAAACGATGTCAAGCCACTCATCATCGAGCTCTCCACCTTCACTAAGGATGCACAGTCTCTCGTCTATGAGGAGCAGAATCCTAGTCACCTCACGCTTCAAGATACCACTGAAAGATCCTGCTATTGGATACAATCGGTCATGTGCACTGAGGCTCCCTTACTGATGCTCGTACATCAGATTTCCAGACGGATGTTCTCTCCCGTCTTGAATAAGATGCAGTCTTTCTGGTGCACCTCCTATCGGAAGACCAACACACAATCGTCTTCAGGAAAAGAAAAATTCTAGCCGCTGAATTCGAGGGAGAACTCTGAAGAAGAAGAGGGACGCATTCCCTACTATACTTACATAAAGTACACCCAGAACATGATGAAGCAAACTAGGTACAACCTCTAGAAAGGTTGAGGGTTAAACCACGAAAGAGGGCATCGACTTCCACTTCGAGCCTTCATCCCAAAAGGCAAGCCTAACGACCATTATCACAAAACTAAGTGGGTGCGGAGCCGGGATTTTAAATTATCCCGGGCTAAACTTAAAATGTCCCTGGAAAACAATTAAGACAATTATTTCTTAGACGTTCGTTGCACTCTGAAATGCTCTCCATATAAATTGGAAACGCGCTTAACACCAACACGAATTAGGATTATGATTTCTATTGATATATGAATATCAAGTATCAAGTAAAAACTACTAGACTTACTTGGTTATGGCTTATTACTAACACACGTATTCCTATTGGAACAACATTAGTTGATCTAGATGGTTGTGTATACCGCTAGAAAACGAAATGCCTCGAGGTTCAAGGTGGTCGAAGAAGTCAGACAGTTAAGAACTCTAAATCCCTACCAACTCACTCAAAGATCCCCCAGCAACCAAAAGTTTGACAGAAACAACACACCATATATCTCAAGAACCTCCTGAACCATCAAAATTCTCTCACCTGGCCCACCACCCACTGATCCTTGTTTAATGGTTGGACTTTGTCGGTCTTCAATTTTGTTACTTTTAAAGGTGAAAACAATAATAATTAGAATAAATAGTGACCCATACAAAGTCTTACAAAAAATTTCATATAACGGAAAAATGTTTGGTATAATTGCTCGAAAGAGGAAAAGTTCAGCAAAATTACAAGAAAAGGGAGCTGGCGCCAACTCAACTGGAGCCAAACTCAATTTTTTAGTTTGGCTCCAGTTGCTTTGGAGCCAACTTCAAAAAATTGAGTTTCACTCCAGTTGCTTTGGAGCCAAACTCAAAAATTTGAGTTTGGCGCCAGTTGGGTTGGAGTCAAACTCAATTTTTTGGTTTGGCTCCAGTTTAACTGGCGCCAATCACGATTTTGTTTTATTTTTTGCCACGTTTCTTTCTCTCCTCCGTCCATTTAGTTCCACTGATCGATTTAGTTGCCACGGATCCATGAATCTTCATGGAGGCCACAACATAGCTATAAAAGAGTGAACAAATGAAACCAACATTCACTAAAAAAATAGAGAGTAGTTCACAGAAGAGAGAGAGAGAGAGAGAGAGAGAGAGAGAGAAGAGCAACATAAGAAGAAGAAGAGGAGGAGTTAACAGAAGAAAATGGCAGAACACAACGACGACCGTATTCCCGATGGACCTACTACCAAAAGCGAAATACAAGAACGTGAAAATCACATATCTCGATTGGTATTTTCTGGAGATGTAAGTTTTGTTTATTTATTTGTATTAATTAAGTTTATTTATTTAAAATAGTTTATTTACTTGCTTAAGTTATATGTGTAGTTATATGACTATCCGCATAATGGACGTTTATGTGAACATGATCGATGGCGCCACGTAAAAGATGATCCCAACTTAGCCAAATGGGAGCTAACCTCCGAACAAATGGGAGCTAACCTCCGAACAAAAGGCTTTTTCAAAATGATGCAGTCTTCGGGGACTTTGCTTACAGAAGTTGGTGGGGAGCACTACGTATGTGCAACTGAGATTATAAATTCAAGGAACGGCGTTTCACAAATAGAGCTGTCGATGATTGTAGCATGTGCAGTATAATAAACAAACTCACCGATTTCGTAAGTGTTTATTTATCAACACTTTTAGTATAATTTATTTCAGTGAATTTATTAGACAACCATCTACATTTCAGCGTTTATAAATGGAAGGAGCAATCAGTAACACAATGAAGAGCACCACGTGGCGACCGCAATTACTGATCTGATGCGACGGATGACGGCTTGGTTGGATCATGCCGTTTTGCGTGGCCCAGAGTCCCATATTCCTCCTGTACTTGTTCCACCCGATTATCCATCCGACAACGTTCCAGAGACGGAGCTGTTATTCCACTGTATACGAGCAGGGAGAAGAGGCGATTAACCAAGCCTTGAAACTTTCTACCAGGTAGCTGGAGAGGGGACTTCCTACCCTGCTGGAGAGGGGGCTTCTTACCAGACTAGAGAGGGAACTTCTTACCAAGCTGGTCCTACAGATTGGATCTACTCAACTCCATTATCTCAAATACCAACTCAAGAACATATAGACACAGAGTTTGGATTCAGATCCACCTCTACCTTCAGAGACTATGGAACAACGGATAGATCCTCCAAATCTCAGGCCAAATAGACGCAAATCTTATTTTGATAGATTACACGTGGTCGTATCTAATATGTTGTGTATAATATTGATTGTATTTTCGAGCTATGTTGATTATAATATTATCATCTGTTACCAAAAGTGTTTACTGCATTGCAATTATATATTTACAAGAAGAGAACAAAAAGTGAAAGTTTATTGCTAAATTAACTTGAAAATAAGAGAACAAAAAGTGAAAGTTTACAGAACAACTTGAAAATATTGAACATCACCACTTTTACTGCAACTTGAAAATATATAGTACATAATTTCACTTGTTGTGAGTCCACCTAAAAAAGAATGTCGGTTTTCTAATGTAGCAATTTTAAAATTTTTACCTCTACGAACAGGTCTATTATATACTCTCCAATCACAAGTTGGTTGATTACAAGTATATATAATTCCCTTAGCATTGTTCTGCTCACCAGCTGAACAAGTAAACTTGCGGTCAATTGCTAAGTTACTGATAAAAGTTCTAAATGCAGAACGACTATCGAAATATTGTCCGACAAATAATTCAGTAGTAGTAGTATTATTGATAGTAACTTCCAAATCATCATCTATATTTTCAATTAAATCATCACTGGGCTAATGACAACATGTATCCGACGCCAATACTTGCTGGCAAGAACCCGACTGACAGCTCTCACTCGGAGCAATCATGCCCCGACTGATCCTCTGCCTGGATGTTAAGGCCAACAGAGTAATAATAAAGAAATACTGTGCATTCCTACCTGGTCGCGGTATTTTCGTCCCTAATCAAACTTCTCACCTCCCCGCTTATGACTATTCTAATCCCCAAAAGATTAATAGACTTCCCACAAAATTCTGTTTCATGTCTTTATTTTCCTTTCACGTCTGTGTTTATCACCAGAGGATTAGTATACTTCCAATAAAACTCCACTTTCATTTTTTTTTCTTTTGTCTATTCTAATCCCAGAGGGTTAATAGGCTTTCCATATATTCCACTTTTATGTTATCCGTTCGTGTCATGTTTCAGTCGTGTCTATTTTAATCCCCAGATAAATGGTTTGCGTCTATGTTTTTCGCGTGCAATAAGTTTCGTGCCTCTAGAGGCCCCTCTCACGACTACTAATTTCTTCCGCGAATTAATAGTCCTTCCTTCACCTTCTTAGGCTGCTCATGCTCCCGTCGTATATCAATATTTGTTTGCTTTTCTTAAGAAAATCGTGCTCCACATTCTATATTGGTTTCATGCTACATACTCACATCCACCAACGGATGATTTGACTACATGTTCAGAAGTTTTTCTCCTGAAACGATTATATCCTATACTTTTTTCGGGATTCATTACTTTGATGTAGACTCTTAAATAAAATACTTCTTGGGAATGATGCGGCTATTATGTCCAAGCGATACTTTTGATAGTCTCAATTTTCATTCCTCCAGTACTATCACTTTTGTTCCAAGATGTCACGTAATGTGAACCTCCTCCTTTAAGGTATCCATTTAAAGGTTGTTTATGTCTAGACTACCTCTGAACAACTAATACTATTACTAAATCCACTATGATCACAACATGTCCAAAAAAATTTAGACTACAATTTTATTTTATCCTTGTTCCTCCTGTAATTCATAATTGTTAGCTGGGTCTATGTCTAAGACAGTGTCGTCGCTACGGAATCTTCGCAACTCTCAGCTCAAAGAGTAAACCCTAAGTGTTGAAGAGCTATACCCTATTATGAATATCAATAGAGTCAACGCAAGGACACAAGGAGAAGAAAAATTTATATTAAAAAGAAAAAAAGAGCTACAAAGCACGGTCGCTATGGCCCATTAAAAAAGAGAGAAAAAACACGATAGGAGGAAGTGCAGTCAGAGTCGTTAATAATATTCGCGAGGTCCTACAGAGAACGGACCCTTGAAGTATGGAGCAGTCGACGTAAGGCCTCTCTCACCTCCAATAGTTCTTTTTCATCTGGAGTTAGAGGGAGAGAATCATAGTCTGGTATGACTCCCAGTAGCCTAGTGATGGCTTTCGACGTCAGGGCAAAAGTAGCTAAGATGCGACTAGCCCAGACCAACTTGCCCTCCTCCAGCTTCCTCTTCCTCGATACAAAAGGAGGCTTTGGAGCAGAAGAAGCACACCTAGGCGTGGTAGCCTGCATCGGGGAAGCAATGGAAGGTGTAGCAATGCTAGAACCCAAAGATGATGGAGAACGAGTAAAGGGAGAGTTTGGCCCCCAAGGATGCCAGTAAGAGGTTCTCTTGGGAGCCATGACTGGATAATTTGAAATCTCTTCAGCCATGAAGCTTCTATATTTATAAAAGAGAGATGGCGGTTCGCCTACCCGAGATAATGTGTGGGAAAGCGAGCAGATCCAAACTGGTGTATGAAAAGATCTGGATGGCTATGACTGTCCAGCCCTTCATGACCAGCCCTTCATGATGATCCTAGGAAACCATAACGGCTACATGTTAAATCCCGAACACGATCAATCAGACGTAATGCTTCTTTTCAAGAAAGCCAATCGAGGCAACAAAACTGGACTACCAACCTCTCTCTTCCATGTCAGAAATGTACTTCAAGTCATCTTTCTCTCCAAGCAAGGCATGCCATATTGTCTTAAATCACTCTACAGGGCCTCTGACCCGTTCTCTTCCCCAAGGTGGTTCTCTACAAGCACTCCTCACCCCGCCAAGGATGCTCTACTGGCCATTTCCTTTTTCGTTCAGAGTTTTCTCTCCAAAGCTGGGCATATTTCTACCGTTTAAAGTGTTTTCGAAGACCACTTTGAAAAACTTTGAAGGGGATCTTGTAGAAGCATGAAAAATCTTTTAAATAAATATCATTCCCAGCAAAAAGGCCTCTCCAACGGAAGACTCAAAGTAAATCCCTTCAGCGGAAGAAGGGTTCAATACGTCACACCATGTGACATGCCATCAAATTACCATCCACTGCAAGGACATACGGCATATCCATCAAATTAAAGACTGAAAGCCGTCAACCTATCAGCGACGTCAAAGCCTATCCCACATACATAACGGGATCCCCTTTTTTCTTACGAAGGATGCTTACTTTCATGGGTCTTCCACCCATGGAAAGGGCCTCAATGCCCTATTTTTTCCAACAGAATAGTCAGAGCGAAACTACCGCTCCACTATTATCGTCCTCAACTGTTTACGTGGGAGATGTGCTTCAGCCACTCACCCCATGATCGCCGTCACTTCGCCAGAAGTTCCTTCTCAGTGCACACGTGGACAATTGTCCGCCAACCGCCGGCCAATCTCATCCCCCATGATCTCGTCATAGGAAGAAACTGATTATAAACTGCAAAGCCACATGGCATCTCCAAAAGAAAGTGCCCCCTTTCACGAGCCACGATTCTGACCGGTCACGCTAGAATGTGGGCTATGCCATTTTCACTTTAGGCCCATGATCACCTATGGAAGTTTCCTATTCAGCAGATTCTTCCCAGCCACAGCTCGATGCTGCAGGAAGTCAAGTGCAACCGTCGACAGGTCATTCTTTCTATAAATACTTGGCACTTCACAATTATCAGGGACGACCAATGCGACAACAGACAATAGCCTCGACACCAAGCTCTTGTTCACCCAACACTTCTCCATAACCACAGTTGTGTCTGATAGTCAACAAAGTAAATGGAATACTTTGATTCCGTCTCCATCGTCCCACTCCCCAGAATCTCGACTTATTTTCACGATATTGTATTTAACTCTCTTGTGTAATCCAGTTTGTAGACAAGTTCAATAATAAAGTTTTCAATCGAGAAGTTCGAATTTCTAGAATTCTCTCTCGAGCGGAAACAACGAAATTCACGAAGTCCCTCCGGATGCGGATATTCGAGCGGATAGGTAGGCCTGGAAGGCGGGAAGCGCTAGAAATGGCCTGGGAGTTCGACTTTAAGTTGTGCTATGAACTAGTGCAGCTGATTCATCCTAAACTTGATCATATGGACTTCATATGGTTCAAAGGACTTGCTAAAAAATGCAACTATGCATGTATCGGTTGTTGTTGGGAGGGCTCTTGACGATGGTTAGACTTGCTAAGTTTGGTGTGCCTAGATTGGCCATCAAAGGTGTGTTCTATGCTATCAACATAATGAGACGATGTGACACCTATTTTTCCAATGCCCTACAACTTGGTATCTTTGGCGGGGTCAGAGTTGCAAAGTATTAGGGGGATATAGTGATGCGAAGGATATTGGGGAGATCATTGGGAGGATTAGAACCAGTAGAAGCATTGTAGTATAAGGAGGCTCGACTCGGATTAGTAGCTACGGTATGACATGTTTGGAAAGAGAGGAACAAGCAAATTTTTGAGGGTCTCATTACATCTTCTATAGGGATATTACGTAACACTGAATTCGATGTATTAGAGATGAGGCATCCACATGGGGCCCTATGAATATGTATGAGATGTAACTCGATTCTTTATATATATATATATATATATATATATATATATATATATATATACCCTTTGCGAGAGGTATGAAGAAACTCATGATCATATCTTATTCCAATGTGACTTCAGTTCCACTGTGTGGATTTAGCAGATTGAGCTCTTAGGAATGATACAAAAAAGAAACCAGCAATTGAAAAATGTCCTTATCGACCTGAATGCATGTAGACATCTGGGTGCTCAATGGTTCAAAAGCGCGAGACTTCGGCTACTCTGCACGGTCTAGCATATTTGGCGGGAGCGAAATAAGAAGGTTTTTGAAGGAGCCAAAAATACTATTATTGGGATCTTGTTTAATATAGAGGAGGATATGAGATACTTGGATGCTAAACAATAGAGGAGTATCTAGTTCGATGTTGATGGGGATGGACGGTTTGTAAGCAGCACATCATTTTATTGATTATAAAGTCGTTATACTTTTCCATATATATATAAATTCGTGTTGAAGACATATGATAATCATTCCTGAAGATTGATACAGTTTGTAATTGAGTTGTGCACACTATTAGTTATATCTAACTACTTGATGTGATTGTGCAAACCAATTAGGAATATACCTATCTTTTAGAGATGATTATTATCTGTTGTAACCATGTTGGTTGTGTACGTATATAAACATTGTTGCATAACCATTCGAGGGTTGCTTGCTATTTTGAATAAACACGGGACTTCTCTTCTCTCCCTATCTCTGCTCTTAGTCTAAGAAATTAGACGACTACAAATTTATATTTAATGTGCACAATATTGTGTTTCTATTTATCAATAAATTATAAGACATACACGGTGTCAGACACTTGAACATTAAAAAAAAACAATATGATGCATTGTTGTATTTTAAGGTCCATGCATTAGTTAATTGCTGACCAGGAAATTTTGTTCCCAAGTCCTTTACACCGTGTATAAAGTAGCTAGTCATAATGTAGAATGTCGGGAACAATACTAATCGAAATCTAACCTCTGAAATTGCAGCTTTGGATCTACTGGAAAATGTTCAAGTGCAAGCTATCATTGGGCCACAAACATCAGCACAGGCTAAATTTATAATTGAACTAGGTGGGAAAACTCATGTCCCTATCATCACGTCTTCGGCAAAAAGCCCTCGTCTTTCCCCCCAGAAGAGTCCCTACTTCGTCCGAGCTGCAATGGATGACTCATCACAGACGCAAGTTATCGCCTCTCTAGTCCAAGCCTTCAAATGGAAGGAAGTCGTTCCCATCTTTGAAGATGGTTTTGGTGGAATTATTCGTGATCTTATTGATGCCCTTGAAGCAGTCGGAGCTCGTGTGCCATACAGGAGTTGTCTGCCTCTTTCAGCTACCAAGGATCAAATTAAAGAAGAACTAGACCAGTTGAAAAGCAAGCGGACGAGGGTTTTCGTTGTGCACATGTCCTACGATTCCGGCTTCCGACTCTTCTCATGTGCGAATGAGGCAGGGATGATGGGAGAAGGCTACGTATGGATTACAACTTACGGTTTGATAGATCTCGTGGATCTTAACGGTTCATCGGCCACCCAAGTTATGCAAGGTGTTGTTGGTGTAAAGCCTTACGTTAGAGAAACTAAGAAGCTTGATGATTTCAAGTTGAGATGGAGAAAGAGATTCCAGCAGGAATATAGTGGAGGTCAGGTTTATGAACCTACTGTCTTTGGGTTATGGGCATATGACGCTGTCTGGTCACTTGCACTGGCTGTGGAGATTAATGCTACGAAACAATATTTGAGTACTAGTTCTACTACTTTTCATAATAGAAGCTTGTCGACATTGACCGACTTGGCAGCGCTTGCGCCATCCCCGACTGGTCCGATCATTTTGAAAAACATACTGAACACCAGATTTGATGGGTTGGCTGGAGAGTTCCGTCTAATTAATGGGGAATTAGAATCAAAAGTATTCGAGATAACTAATGTCGTTGGACATGGGAAGACGAGGATCGGGTATTGGAGTCCAGATCGAGGCATTTCTGGTCATTTGGATGATCCAAATAGTACTCATGAACTGAAAGCAATATGGCCTGGTGGTAAAGTGGCTGTGCCTAGAGGATGGGAGTGGCCAATACCTGGCAAAAATCTCACAATTGGCATTCCAGTGAAACCGGGTTTTGATGGATTCGTGCGTTATGAAAATGGGAGAGCCAAAGGATACTGTATTGATGTTTTTGATGCTGTGATGGCAGAAATGCCTTACAACGTCTCTTACAATTATGTGCCTTATGAAGATTCAAGCGGTAACATGAATGGGACATATGATGATCTTGTTTATCAGGTCTATCTTCAGGTTAGTTACATCAACTTGATCATATAAAGATTTTTTTTTATATTTAGCCTCAGATCCATCTTTTTTGCATTTGGATACATCTTAATATTATATATATTATGTTGAACCACACTCTTAATTGAGCATGTGTTAGTTGAATGTGTTATATAGTATGCATATACTGAGACAGGTATAGGTTCAAGGCCATAGGAAGAGCTACATGCATAGGCTACAATTCTAGCCAATGTTGGACTAAAGACTAAAGAGAGAAAATAAATAGCATATTGATAGAAACTAGACAACAATACTACTGTTTACCTTTCATTTAACCATGATGGTTCTCAGCTAGAGTTTGTGAAGAGTGGTGCTGGGATGTCAAGAGAGTCGGCCCAAGAGAGTATCGTAAGGAAGTCACATAGATGAAGATGTTACAGGTGCTGGAAGATTGACATCGTGTGCCTGATCGCTGTAGTGGTGCGAGGATGGAGTTGCAGAACCTCGCCTGACTGAAAAATGCAAAAAGGCATCTAGCTACTATGCTGGGGTTGTGGAGGCTTGCTCAAACGCGAGAATGTCAAAAGGCAGACATGATCTGTGGTTCAAGGAGATTGCAGAGCCCAAGCTAGGCTAGGCAATGTCGTACCAAACTAGACTTCGGAATGCCAAAAGACAGGCAGCTATGGTGCTGGGAGGTTGCAGAGAACAACAACATGGAGGTTGTGGAGGTTTGCTCAAACGCGAGAATGTCAAAAGGCAGACATGATCTGTGGTTCAAGGAGATTGCAGAGCCCAAGCTAGGCTAGGCAATGTCGTACCAAACTAGACTTCGGAATGCCAAAAGACAGGCAACTATGGTGCTGGGAGGTTGCAGAGAACAACAACGTGGAGGTTTCGGTAGGAGGATTGCATCCATGTGACCCTATGGTGGGCTCGACAAGGATCTTGGGGCTATTGGTGGTACAAACGTCTTAGTATATCCGAGCTGGCACTAGTCACCAATGACAATTACGTGGCCGCAGATGGCTAGGGAGTGATGTGGATGGTGGCAGGTCAAAAAAGTACGAGGTGACGGTTGGGCAGGACAACTGAAGGTTGGTCTTGGCGTAGAAGATGACATCTAAAAGTGCAAAGTGCATCATTAAAGTGCCACTCTGCGCCTTTCGCTTGCACTCTACGTCCAAGTTCAAGTTTGAGTCGCTAGGCCCCTTTGGGTGTAGCTCCAAAGAGTCTTAACAAAGAAATATATTGGCAAAAACAAATATTTCTTGTGGGATTTGAATCTTGCCCACCAGAAAAATCTCTAAATGTACAAACCACTTGCATTAACACTCCTCATGTGTTCAAGTCAATAAATGATTACACAAATATTAAAATACAAACTTGGAGTTGCCACACTGGTGGGACCATGTCACTAATTTCAATCTGAACCTCAACAACAAGTGCTCAGTTGGCTAGCTAGTTGCGACAAGTGGAAGGTTGGGGTTGGTTGGCAGTTTTTGGCGGTGCATGGTTGTGGTTTTTGGTAGGGAGATGATGGGAATAGGTTTCGGGTGTGGTTTGGGTTTAGATGTATAGGGAGCATAAGAAGAAGGTGAATCTAGGGCTACGACTTCATGGACATGGGTTTGATTTCCAATGATTGGGAGAGGGGCTAGGATTTTGGGAGAAATGAATAAATTTAGAATTATGGTTATAGGAAATGAAGGGTGGTGATGGTATTTTTCTTTAGTAGAGTGTGGATGGTAGGGCTAAGTTTACCCTAGCTATGATACCATGTTAGAGTCTACATTTTGGAATAATATTATGATTGAGTTTAGTTAAGTTTAGAGATAGAGAGGAGCAGAGGAAGTAGGGGAAGAGAGAATATGAGAAAGGAGATTGCAAGGGCCTTAAACCCTAGGTTGCATCTCATGTCTATTTATATTGATATGCAATACACCCACAATTACTATTATACCCTCATATGATAAATAACAAAATAAAATAACTCTAACACCCTCCCTCAAGCAGGAGCATATAGATCAGACATGCCCAGCTTGCTACATAAATCAGAAAATGGACCGCGAACAAGTGGTTTGGTGAGGATATCACCTAATTGATCCTCTGACCGAACATAAGGAGTGACAATCTGTTTCTTCAGCAATAAATCACGAACAAAATGACAATCCACCTCGATATGCTTCGTGCGCTCATGAAACACCGGATTACTTGCGATAAACATTGCCGACTGATTATCACAATACATCTCCATCGGAATAGGAATCATAATTCCCATTTCATGAAGAAGAGACTGCACCCACATCATCTCAGAAGCTGTATGAGCCATCGCACGGTACTCGGCCTCTGCACTAGAACGAGCCACAACATTCTGCTTCTTACTACGCCACGTGACAAGATTGCCACCCACAAACGTACAATAGCCAGAAGTAGACCTCCTATCACTGCGACTGCCTGCCCAATCAGCATCACTGAACCCAGTCACCGTAAGCAACTGGGAAGGTTTGTACAACAAACCCTTTCCAGGTGCACCCTTCAAGTATCGAAGAATGCGAGAGATAGCCTCCCAATGTGGTTGCCGAGGGACATGCATAAACTGACTAACTACTCCAACTGCATATGTGATGTCTGGTCGAGTAACAGTAAGATATATAAGTTTGCCAACCAAACGTCTATAATATCCAACATCCTCAAATAACTCTCCCCTGTCAGCATCAAGCTTGTCATGATAATCCATAGGAGTCTCAACTGGCCGACACTCCAACATCCCAGTCTCGGAAAGCAAGTCTAGAACATACTTGCGTTGTGACAGATACACCCCCTTCTTAGATCGAGCAACCTTGATTCCAAGAAAATATCGAAGAAGACCCAAATTCTTAGTATGAAACTGACGACTAAGGTAGGCCTTCAAGTCCGCAATTCCAGCATGATCACTCCCAGATATAATGATATCATCAACATAAACAATCAACACGATAATACCTGCTGATGAAGAATGGCAAAACACTGAATGATCTGATGTGGTACGCCGAAAGCCATACTGAATGAGAACTGAACTGAACTTGTCAAACCAAGCACGAGGTGACTGTTTCAGTCCATATAATGCTTTCTTCAATCGACATACGAGTCTTTTATTTCCTGCTACAACATATCCCGGTGGTTGATCCATATATACCTCCTCCTGTAAGTCACCATGCAAGAAAGCATTCTTTATGTCCAGCTGATATATAGGCCATTGGTGATTAACCGCCACAGAAATAAGAATCCGAACTGAATTCAGCCGAGCCACTGGAGAGAAAGTCTCCATATAATCCACGCCATATGTCTGAGTATATCCTTTTGCAACCAACCGTGCCTTGAGGCGCTCAACAGAACCATCAGGGTGATACTTAACAGTGTACACCCATCTACAACCCACTGTTTGTTTTCCAACAGGAAGTGATGTAAGCTCCCAAGTCTGATTTTGATGTAAAGCATACATCTTCTCATCCATTGCACTTTTTCAACCAGAAGATGACATAGCCTGCTTGTAAGTTTTGGGAATAAAAGTAGAAGACAATGAAACAGCAAATGCATGAAAAGATGATGAAGCACGGTGTAATGAAACATAGTTAGAAATGGGATGCTTATTCTTTGTGGTACAAAGGCGTTGTCTTTTTCTGAGAGCAATAGGAAGATCATCTGGATCTGTGGTGATGGGAGCAGAAACCTCAGGTACGGAAGATGATTGGTTGAAGGCTGAATTTTGCAGAACCACTGGCCTGTCCTTAAATCTCTGATAAACCTGTAAATGGGGAATGGAGACAGAAATTGATTCAGGAATGACCGGAAGTGGTATGGAAGATATCAAATCTGTTGTAAAAGGAATACAACGGTCTCCTGAAGGAAAGAAAGGGGTAGACTCAAAGAATGTAACATCCGCACTGACATAATATTTGCGTGACTGTGGACTGTAACAACGATAACCTTTTTGAGTACGGGGATAACCAAGAAAGACACACTTAAGAGATCTAGGAGCCAACTTATCTCGATTAGGTTCCAAGTTATGAATAAAAGCAACACAGCCAAACACTCGAGGAGATAAGGAAAAGGGTGTGACATCTGTATGTAATATAGTAAATGGAACTTTGTTATTTAATACAGATGATGGCATGCGATTAATAAGATAACATGCAGTAAGAACGGCATCTGCCCAATACTGTTTGGGGACATGCATATTGAACATGAGAGTTCGAGCCACATCTAAAATGTGTCGATGTTTACGTTCGGCTATACCATTTTGTTGAGAGGTGTGGACACAACTGGTTTGATGAATCATACCACGATCAACACAGAAACTGTTCACAGAATATTGAGTATACTCCAAAGCATTATCAGAACGCAGAATTTTGATACGTTTATTAAACTGAACATAAACTTCATTATAAAAGACAGATAACACATTTGGAAACTTAGATCTTTCTTTCATTAAATAACACCAAGTCATTCTGGAATAATCATCAATAAAAATAACAAAATACTGAAATCCTTTCGGACTTTTGACTCTAGACGGACCCCAAATATCAGAATGAACAAGATCAAAAGACTCTAATTGACGACTCTCACTACGACGAGGAAAGGAACCACGGTGATGCTTGCCTAACTGACAAGCCTCACATTCAAGACTAGAAACATGACTCAAACTAGGAACAACTTGACGCAACTTAGCCAAAGACGGATGTCCCAAACGATAATGCCACTGCAACGGAGAAGTAGAAACAGAAGTGAAGGCCTTTCCAGGTAGATCCAAGTAGTACAGTCCATCTTTTTCATGCCCCGAACCAATCGTCTTCTTCGTCCCGAGGTCCTGAAAAACACACGAATTGGGAGAAAATGTCACAAAACATTGAAGAAATTTGGTTAACTGGCTCACAGATAACAAATTAAATGGAAAATTAGGCACATATAATGAATCAAATAATGATAGTGATTGAGTAGGGTGAATGACACCTTTCCCAAGCACAGGACGAGTAGACCCATTAGCCAAGATAATATTATGTTTCATGGAACTACGATTATGAAAGATAGATGTTATACCAGACATGTGAGAGCTTGCTCCTGAGTCGATGACCCAAGAGGTGGATGGTGACTGGGTTACCACAAAAGCATGATTACCTATATGTGCCATAGTTGCAGTAGGTTGGGAGGTGGTACTAGCAAGCACGTTCAACTTCTGGAGGATCTGTTGAAATGGAGATGAGGTATCGGACGTTGAAGTCTGATTGAAACCCGAAGCATCATCTCTGGGAACAGAAGTGGTGTCCTGGGACTGCATATTTTCATCATGCACTTGATGTGCATATTCTGGTTTGCCCCATTTGTCCCAACAATAGTCTTCTACATGACCGAGCATTCCACAATAGTTCGATCGGCCCTGTCGGGGATGGGATGTACAGTACTTACAAATATATGCTCTGATACCAAGTTTAGTTTAGAGATAGAGAGGAGAAGAGAAAGTAGGGGAAGAGAGAATATGAGAAAGGAGATTGCAAGGGCCTTAAACCCTAGGTTGCATCTCATGTCTATTTATATTGATATGCAATACACCCACAATTACTATTATACCCTCATATGATAAATAACAAAATAAAATAACTCTAACATATCTAGGGTAAAGGCCAATTATATGTAGGAAGACCTACATGATAGTCTAGCTACTCTAACTAATGTTGGAGAGAGAGAGAGAGAGAGAGAGAGAGAGAGAGAGAGAGAGAAACTAAAGAACATACAGATATAAACTACACAATGGAACAATTCTGAACAGTGGCTGTATGAACTCCAATATCTTGTTAGAAATCATAATTTGGAAACCTAAGTTTGTAATATGTAGAAAAACAAATCATGGAAGCAGAGGAGAAATGGATATTGTAGTCAGAGGCTCTCATGGGATTGAGATCCTATTTGGAATAAGTAGGTTTTGCAATAGATTAGAAGGTAGGAGGTTAGAAAAAGGATAGGAGAGGGAGGATAAAGAAAAAGTAAGGTGTGAGAGGAAAAAAGAAAGCTAAAGGAAGAAGGCCAATTTCGTTAGAGTAGCAGTGAACTATATAGCAATTTTTGTTTGTAATAATTCTTTTGTCTAGACCAGCTAAGTTTTCATACACATGAATTCATAGCCATGACTTTATTTTTTGGCCTTTTAAAGGCACAACGTTCTTTACTAGGGGGCATCATAGGCTGGGGGCAACACACATGTTGTATTTTTGCTAGGGGCTTGACTGGGGCACTACCACACTCTCTCTCTCTCTCTCCCTCCTTTTCTAACATAACAACCCTCTTCTTCTTCCTATTTTCTTCTCTCTTCTTCCTCTTCCTACTTTCTTTCAACCTTAATTGTAGATGCCACACCCCAAAGTTCCTTAAATCTCTCTCTCTTATTCTATATTTTTTTTTTCGAAAATCTAAAGTTTTTCTTTTTGTGATGCTTAGATTTTAGGTCTCTTTCATGTATTTTTAAACACCACTTTCTAGATTTTAGGTCACTGATTTTCCCAACGAGTTTTTTAGTGAAGTTTCGAACCCAAATTTATGGGTTTCTAACTGAAATCGACAGTCTTGTGGGGACGAAGCATGATTACCAAGATTTGGTAGTCCTAACTAACTGTGAAGTCCTAAGACAGTACAAAACTCTCTATTTTGGTAGTCTTAACAATAGTTAGGACTGTCAAAATTTTTGCAGTCCTAATTAAGACAGTTGTGATGTCCTCTAGCAATTTAAAAAAAATATTTTTCATATACAAATATTACCATCATTTTATAAATGTTGTGATGCGTAAAGGATGTAAGGATGTTGTGCCTTTAGTAAAGTTTTTTTTTTCTCTTCCATGTACTCAATTGTTTTTCGTGCATGTAGTGGTAGTTATCCTCCACTTAAGTGTAGCAAAAAGGAACGGAAATATCATGTAACTTTTTCATCCTCTGTTGTATAATATATTTTAATTAATGTAAGATAAGCGACTACTTGTGAAACATTTTTGCGACTACTTGTGAAACATTTTACGTGCTTTCATAGTGCATAATCCTTCTGTTGAAGATCAATATTACGCCTAGCTTCTAACTAAAACTAGCACACGTACTAATGTTATTTCAGTTGTGTCTATGGGGATACTAATGATTGTTCATTTGGGGTTGTCTGTCATTTGGTTGTTGGGAGTTTGAGAGTTACTATTTCACTAAGAATTCCAATTCCCTACTTTTCTATAAACAACTAGGAAACTGGAATTATCTTACACAACTTATGGAAACTTATTTCTGGAATACAGTATATATGATGTGCTGATCTTGTGGGAGCTAAATCAATATATGTTAAGGTCATTTTAGTTCCAAGATTTGTGCAACCTAAATGTTTGTAGTCCAAAGTTATATTAAAATTCCATAAATTCTGATTCCAAATGCATTTTAATTGAGTCAAAATTAAGCAGCAAAGCAATACTCGATCATATTAGTAACATATCCTGTTCTTCTTGGTGTTTTTAAAACAGAGATTCGATGCTGTGGTGGGCGATATAACAATCTTAGCAAACCGTTCTTTTTATGTGGATTTCACTTTGCCATACACTGAATCTGGGGTTGCCATGTTGGTCCCAGTCATCGACAAACGCCACAAGAATGCGTGGACCTTCTTGGAGCCATTGACACCTGATCTTTGGTTGGCAAGTGGGGCATTCTTCATCTTTACAGGGTTTGTGGTATGGGTTTTGGAACACCGGGTTAATGAAGAATTCAGAGGCACGCCCTCGAATCAGCTTGGCACTGTCTTCTATTTTTCCTTCTCCACTCTTGTATTTGCTCACAGGGAGAAGATAGTGAGCAACTTGTCGAGGATCGTGGTGATAATATGGGTCTTTGTGGTGCTTATATTGCAGTCCAGTTACACTGCCAGCCTAACTTCAATGCTCACTGTGGAACAACTTCAGCCAACAGTAACTGACATCAATGAACTTGCAAAGGATGGTTCTTCTGTTGGCTACCTGAATGACTCCTTCATACCCTCTTTTCTGAAGCGCTTGAATTTCAACGAGTCTAAGCTCATTGCATACCAATCACCAGATGAGTACCATGAGGCCTTATCAAATGGAACTGTTGCTGCCATTGTTGATGAAATACCATACATCAAAGTCTTCCTTTCCAAGTTCTGTAAAAAGAAGTATATCACAACTGGGCCTACATACAAGACTGACGGATTTGGATTCGTAAGTCATCTCTTCATAACATGCATGCACACCCCGATAAACCTTCAATACATTGGGAATGTCTGTCTGCTTATTTATTTGTGATGCATCCATTTCTTTATCTATTCATAGACTGAATAACTAGATTTTTTTTCCCTGCTCTTTCTACAGAATATTGATCTACAAAAACTGAATCAAGCTTATGAACCACCCTATTATGGATGATAAACCTGATTTTTGACCATGTTTTTTAGCCCAACAAATATAGTTGTTCGCTACTATTGAGCGTTATTCATTGGGCCCTTTAAGTTTTGTGTTTAGTCCAATTTCTAGGATGTTATAAACATAGAATGTTCTTGGTAATTATAAAACGTTGATCTTCTAGAGATGTCTTAATATTATAGTTGTAAAGCAGTCCAGAATGATCTATATCCATATTTTATTAAGTGTGTAGACTCTTCTAATAGTCCTAAAAATAAGGTTGTTCTTCCCTACACAACAAACATTCAAGCTTAACGTTATTATAAAGTTTATTTCTTATCATTATTCTCTTCCACCAAATTATTCTCTCTTCATTTTCCTCCTCGCCGAATTAGTTCTTCCTAGCTAGTTGTCTTACCACAATTCAAATAAAGTGGGTATTAAAGCAAGGCGGTTAGAGGTTGACAAGAAAGATGACTCTCTTGCAAGTTTCTGTCCTCAACAAAAACAACTATGCCAATTGGAGCATTAAGATGAAAGCTTTGCTAATAGCACACGATGCATGAGAGGTTGTCAAAAAAATGATAACGTTGAGCCACAAGATGCGGCTTCATTATCTCAAGCTCAAAAATGAGTTGTTAAAAGCTTCAAGAAAGAGGGACAAGAAAGCTCTCATCCTCATCTACCAAGTCGTGGATGCTGATGTCAAGTTGATTTCAAGTGCAACAACCTCGAAAGGAGCATGAGAGAAACTTTAAATTTCTTACAAAGGAAAGGAGAAGGTGATGAATCTGCGCCTCCAAACATTAAGAGGTGAATTTGAAGCTTTACATATGAAAGTGTCTGAAACTTTCTGGGCTACTTGATATAGTTTTGGCCATTGTTAATCAATTGAAAAAAAATTGTGAAAGCATGACCAACATTCAAGTTATAGAGAAAATCCTTTGCTCTTTGCTTCCACAATTTGAGTATATTGCAGTAACTATTGAAGAAACCACAGACTTTGATTCCATGATTATTAAGTAACCCAAGGGCTCATTATAATCCTATGAAGAAAGGAGGAAGAAGTTAAACACATTGGAGTAAATCCTTCAAATGACGCTCATCTCAAAGGTGAAAGAAGAAAGATTTACCAATCAAAGAAGTTAAAGAGATTGTGGTATCCTTGTTGAGGCTATGGAAGAGAAGGAAAAACTCATTACAAGTGAACAAAGTGGCCAAAACTATCATACAAGAGGACGTAGAAGAGAAAACTTCACAAGAAGATGTGGAAGCCAAAGGTATGACAAATCTCAACTTAAATGGTATAATTGTTGTAAGCTTGGACATTATGCGTCGGATTATAGAAACACAACTAGAAATGTAGAGGAGAAAGCTCACTATGCTTAAGAAAAAATAAAAGAGAACTCAACATTATTATTTGCACACAAAGAAGAAGAAAATATATAGAACACGTGGTACCTTGACATAAAGGAAAGCAACCATAGTATGAAAGTACATACATCTTTATGGATCTTGATGTGTTTATTGGCGATTATCTCACTTTTGAAGATAATCCAAAAATATCGATAAAAGAAAAAAAAGAGTGAAGAAGAAAGAAGAAACAATGCAAAAAAATTGTTCCTAGTGGAAATATTGTGTCCGATGGAGAAAGCTCGCACCAATCGGATGTTCAAGAATCAAGTTACACTTGGTTTATCTCATGGAAGAAGAGGATAAAGACCAAGCACGTGAAAAAGTACAAGGGTCTATTCCTCCGCTCTTGACACTAATAACATCTTTAGAATAGTCTCCATCATCATCCTTGAATGAGAGAAGCTAGTGCTCCACATATGGAGAGCTTGCAATAGGATTTTGAGGCAATCTTAATAACTTTTTTTCTTTTTGACGATTATGAACCAATAGGTTCTAAAGAAGGAATACAAAGCAATAAGCAAAGAGATGCCACAGATAAAGAAATGAAGGATATCATATAATATAAAACTTGGCGGCTATAGACTCTTCAGAAGTGGCAAAAGGCAGTTGGAGTCTAGTGGGTATACAAGGCCAAGAAGAATGTTAAATGTGAAGTCAAGAGGTACAAGCACAAACTACTTATCAAAGGCTACAAGCAAAGATTGGGCATAGATTATGATGGGAAGGGAGGTCAGCTACACAAAGTTGAATATCGAAAGAAACAAAGTGGAAATAGAGTATGTCAAAAAACAAAGGTAAGCTAGAAATATTCACCAACCAAGTTATGGAAGAAATATTAGTCAAGGCAAGAAGTTCACATTGAGTCGCAAAACCAAGTTTAAGGGGGGTGTTGAAAATAAACTTAATTTTGTGACCATATTTTTTAGCCCAAAAAATCTAGTTGGTCTAATACCATTGAGCTTTGTTCAAATGGCCCTTTTGCTTTTGTGTTTAGTCCAAATTTTAGGATATTCTATACCTAGAATATTCTTGGTAATATTAAAATTTCCATCTTTTAGAGATGTCCTAATATTATAGCTGTAAAAGAGTCTAGAATCCATAGTTATATTTAAATAAATATGAATCTTCTAAGAGTCCTATAAATAAGAGTGCTCTTAAATAAGGGTGCTCTCCACCCCATTTTGTACACACCAAACATTACAAGCTTAGTATTATTATAAAGTGTCCTTCTTACCATTATTCTCTTCTACCAAATTCTTCTCTCTACCATTTCTCCCTCTCTAAATTAGTTCTTCCTAACTAGTTGGCATACCATAATTCTAGCAGCCATAAAACTCCAATATTTGAGAAAAACACAACAAAAATACTAGAATTTCAGTAAAACTAGTTTTGTTTGTTGCCAAGAAGGTTTATCATGGTAGTTGTCTTTTAGTGACAAGATTAATGCATATTTTAAAAGGAGATATCTAAATATTGTTTTTACTAGCTTATAAGGTAATGATAGAGCATCGAGGGAGATAATGTGGTGGGTTAGGAAAAGAAAACAATTTTCTTTGGTAGCTATATTTAGATTTTGAACGATTTTATGAGGGGTGTAGGACTATTATGTGGAAATTTTGTAGCAACATTGTCCCATTCTCATCACCTTTGCTTATACAAAGGATCAACATTAAGTTTGCACCTCTTTGCACTAGTTATTGATGAAATTACTTGCAACATGATATTCAATGGTATATGATATTTCTTGATGGTAATGTGTCAATTGATAAGATTTAAGAAAGGTTGGATTCTAAATATAACTATAGGCAGGAGCTATAAAATCTAAAGGTTTTTAAATTACTAGATGAAAAAAAAATATCATGTCCTTTTTTCTGTGTACGACGAGTGCGCAAACTACGAATACACCAATACTTGTATATACGATTTTTGTCTGTAAAGTTCTAGAAATTGTAACAAAGAATAATCTAAACTAACAGATAGAAGAAAACTTCTAATTATACATTGGCCCGGTTGTACTTTATCACCCATACAAAGTCTATTACCCCAAATAAACATTTTTTTTTCAAATAAACATTATATATATATATATATATATATATATATATATATATATATATATATATATAGGAAACATAAAAGTAAAGTAGTAAGACATAATAAAGGTCTTTGACTCATATTTCTAGTCTTGATCTTTGTACATAGTCTTGATTCCCAGACTCTTCCACATTGTAGAGTGATGGTGTCTTGTTAGAAATCGCTTCCTTGCCTAGTGAACAAATACTAGGTCATAAAAGACATACAAAACTCCTGAAAAAGAGCGATAAAAGTATAAAATGATAATTGATAGAACGGATCAAAATATGATTTGGAATTGAAGTTGGGGCTCAATTGGTATTATTAAATTAGTTTTATAACCTTAATTACTAAATCATCAACTCTATGTTTCAATCACAAACACATAGAACCAGGAAACAAAATATTTCTATGTGAAATGCAATTTAGAGAACACTATGGTCATACATGACTATTTTTTAGCAATAATTTCATTTACTAGGGACCAATAGTGGCTAGGACCGGTAAGGTGCTTAGGCTGGTCCCACATAAGTAGTGGTAAAAAGATATACTAATTTATTAATCTTAATCAATGCTAGATTGAGTTAAGGATCTTAACCGATGCGTGATC
This sequence comes from Iris macrosiphon, assembly GCA_036927795.1. Taxonomy (NCBI): domain Eukaryota; kingdom Viridiplantae; phylum Streptophyta; class Magnoliopsida; order Asparagales; family Iridaceae; genus Iris; species Iris macrosiphon. The sequence continues at coordinate 111,703,018 of JAYESA010000004.1, forward strand.
GAGTGAAGAGTTGTAATTGTATGAAATATTAGATTAAGGACGGGAGCAAGTCTAGCATAGGAAAGTGAGCTAGCTCACACCCTCTCTTCGCAAGTACTTAAGAAGAATATACTATGATTAATATTTGGTTTTAAATTATATTGTAAAGATGTCATGCACGTGACCCTAATATTCTCCCCCCGCTTATGGTGCTAATTACTATGAACCATAAACAATCTTAGTTATAATTAACCTAACTATTATTATCTTGTAAACAAATTGGAGTATGTGTTTCGATCCTTGTGGATGAAGTCATGATGTGATGTGAAGACACCATACTAAGAATATCCTCTTACAACAAGTAGCCTTGCAAATTAGAATAAACCAAACTTGAAATTTATGTTAAATTGTGTGTCCACGTGTCTGTGTTTACGTGTCCTAAAAGTCCAGGTATCCATTCTCTAATATTACTAAAGTTATCGTGGTTAGTCATTAATCCTATCATAGTTCAATTGTGAATACGCCACTAACCTAAATTTTGGGAGTTTTGTGTTTGACGATTTCCGGACCAAGAATTGGTTCTCCCAAAATTTCCAAAAATATGGCCGAGTCTCCTTTGTATTTCTTGATTTGAAAAACTCATCACACACAAATATCACAACCCCGAGCAATAGTCCGTAGAATTCATCTCATTATCCCCTCTATGGTTCTTCTTACATCGGAATTCATAATTAGATAACATAATATCATATATTATATAAATTGTATGATAAAGGGCAAGAATTTTACTAAGAAAGACTTACCTTACTATTCCTAGACATAACATCCACATTAGACTCGAAAACAACACGTAAAAGTTAGAAGATCAATTGGTTAGTTAAAAGTTGAAAGTTTAACCAAAAAGCAATATTGCAAGGCTTTATTCCATATGACTATTATTAGTTAGGACTATGTCTAAACTTAAGTATAATATTCATTTATTAGATATTCTACTTACACTAAGTGCTGATTTTTATTAAAAAAATGTCCAAAATGGGCCTAAATAATTATTTATCAGGTTTGGATATTGACCAAGCCCTTTAGGTACTGTGATATAAAATCAAATAAAGTTTTGATTGTTAGACTATGAAAAGGAATTTATAAGAGAAGACTAAAGCTAAATTTTTAATTAGGCTAGTTAAAATTTGTCGAATTGCCTAATTTTAGGCTCCAACACTTAGACTATTTCATAGGGTCGATATTCATCCAAAATTTTAGTGGTCATTAATGACTCATTCAAGAAGGATAGACTAAATTTTATTAGGCCGAAAGTTCATTTTTGGACCCAATAGCCCTAATCACTAACTTTAAATGTTATTGAACTAACGCACTAAGTTTCCTACGATCAAACATATCAATTTTGATATCGGAATCCTATGCATGGGTTGAATTGCATGAATATGGGTCTCGTTATAGGTCAAGAGCTATAATTTATCACGATACGGCATAAAATCATCATTAAAAGATGCCAATAGTAAGATATGCTAAAACGCTATTTTTGAGGTGTCCGACACAACCTAAATACATGCTCTACTCGCTGATTACAAATTAAAATGGTTATAAACGATGCTTCCGAACCCCGAAACCAAGTCAGAAATATTCTAAACTGGTATTAATGGTACCCGATAGAACCACGAAGTTAATTATTGTCAATTAAACCTAATTAACTAACGAGGATATGGATTTAGTCGTATTTTCATTTCCGAACAGCGATATGTCCTTTTCTGAAAACAAATGGGAATTATTCTGATTGAAGCCGTACATTTAAGAAAATTTTTTTAGGGTTTTCGCTAAAATGGAATCATAATTTCACTTGTTCATGACTAAATTAAGCATGTACATACATGTAAATATATCCTATATATCATAGTTTAAAGTATCGGCCGATACCGATCCGATACGGCCGATACCGATACAGTTTGGCATGTCCCGATCCGATACCGACCGATACCCGATATTGACCGATACCGACATTAGAGGTCTCTTTTCCAGTCAATTCGGCAAAAAAATTTGAATTAAAAAGACCAATTAGAAAGGATGTAAAAGCATAATAAGGTTGTAAAAACATATAAAAGAGAAAAACTTATCTCTCACATATAAATCAATCGACAAGGATGACTACTATTTCATTCAATATAAAAAATACTAAGAAACAATACTGAAAATACTTTAAATTATGCATAAATGTATAAAATATATTCTCTAAAATGTTAATAATTTACTAATAGTTGTTTGCTTTCCGATACCAAAAAATCCGATACTCCGATCCGAAACCGCCGATACTACCGATACCGCCGATCCCGATACTCATAGGAATGGTCCGATACCGATTCCGATACCGATACTTTGAACCTTGCTATATATACAATTAGAATTACAACCATGTAAACCTAGAATTAACAAACTAGCAATATTAAAATTTAGTGCACATGAATTTCAAGTAAGTATTCATGGAATTTAAAGTTTAAGTAATTGAATTGGAAGAATAACATTTAGATTTGAATTCAAGAGAAATAGAGTTAGAATGGGGGTGGCCTAAAATTGGTCGACCAAAGGAAAAAAAAAACTCCCCTTTATTCCTTTTTCCTCTTCTTCTCTCCTTTTCTTTCTTTTCTTTCTCCTTTCTTCCTTCATGTCTTCCTTTATTATATCTCTCTTTCTAGTATCTTTTCCTCTCCTCTCTCCTTCTCTTTCCCCCGAGCTGAGCCCAAAGCTTTTGCATTGAGTACAAGTGGGAGAAACCAACTCGTACTCAACAGGTTGCTCCACAATCCTCCCACCAAGTTCTTTAATTAAGATTTTTTGTGGTTCCTTTGAGGCTGTAGAGACCTCCTCAATGACCTTAGCATATCTTAGTCTCAGTTTTTTTGGCAGTTAAGGCATCCATATGCAAGGGTCTTCCAATCAAGCTTGTGATCCTTCCAAGGGTCTTTTGCCCCATAAGTGTAGGGTGTTGAATATATCACTTTCCAGTTCTCTTTCAGGGGACCATTGCTCGAGTATAATCAATTTCTATCAAATAGCCAAGGTCCTGTCAGGATTCTTTGAAAACTTGAATAAGAAAAACCCATGTTCTCTTATGAAAACATCAAAGGAGCATGTGGGTGTCCAAACCAATAGAGCCTTTTCCCCATCACATAGGCTACAAGGATGTGATGAGGCTTCATGGATCTGTTCTTCTGGTTGCACAACCTCTCAGCCCTTTAGGGGACGTTTGGTTCAATTTTTGGAGACTTGAGAATGGTTTTAGATTTCTTATCCTTATTTGATATGTCTAGGATTGAAATTTTTTTTTGGGGGGGGGGGGGGAGGGGGGGATAAGAGGGGCTTCATATTTTCATGTTTGTGGAAAAATAAAACCCAAGGTTCCCTTTGAAATAATTTTGCTTTCCTAGAACTGAAAAGTGATATATTCAACACCCTACACTTATGAGACAAAAGATCCTTGAAAGGATCAAAAGCTTGATTCTTTGAAAACTTGAATAAGAAAAACCCATGTTCATGTTTGTGGGAAAGTAAAACCCAAGGTCCCCTTTGAAATAATTTTACTTTCCTAAAAATATTGTTTGAATATTTTGTTTGGATAATAATATCCTCATTTTACTTTCAAAATTTTAACTTCTATTCTAAACATAAACATGTGAATTTAGGTAATATAGGGCCTGTTTGGTTACTCATTATAAAGCAAGTTTATGAGTTTTAGCTCAGAAAATGAGTAAAAAGTTGTTTGGACAAGTAAAGTCCTGAGATGGCACTAGATTTTTTTTTTTCTTTTCAAAACTGTGGAGTTTAAAAGCAGGTTTGGAGAGCATGTGAAACTAGTTTTCAGAAAGAGACTTTCTGAGTGTAAACACTGTTTGGTGGGCCCCCCTCCCTACCAACATCCCCTCCTCTCACCACTCTCTCTCCTCCCTCACTTGTTTTTTTCTCTTCCTCTCTCTTCTCTTTCTCTCCAGTCAGCTGGACGCAGTCTCGCGCTCGACCGCGACCCTCTCGACCTCGACAGCGCCTCGATCGCGACCGCCGCCTCGAGCTCGAGCTTGAGCTCGAGGACCTCGATATCAACCGCGACTGCCGCCTTCCTCGACCGCCGCCTTGAGCTCGAGCTCGAGGACCTCGATCTCGACCGCGACCGCGCCAACGCCATCGAGCTAGGTCGAAGACGACCCTCCGGATCTTCGACCAGACCGTCGGCGTCGTCCATCTGGCCAACGCCAACGCCATCGTGCTAGGTCGATGACGACTGTCCGGATTTTTGACCCGACCGTCGGCATTGTCCATCTGGCCAGCACCAACGCCATCGAGCTAGGTCGACGACGACCCTCCGGATCTTCGACCCGACTGTCGACGTCGTTCATCTGGCCAGCGCCATCAATGACGGTGATCTAGAGCTCGAGCTAGGTATTAGGGACGACGATGGCCAAATTAGGGTTAGGTTTTAGGTTTTGGGGACGACGACTAGGTTGGATGCGGCCATCGACGACGACGACTCGATGAATCGACACGGCCACGGCAACGACTCGACGGTTGTGGAGAGCTACATCTCAGAATTAGAGTTAGGGTTCATTAAAAAAAAAAAAAAAAACTAACCGTGGACAAATTTTGGGTGGAGTCGGATACAGTAAACACTGCACAGAGGGGACACGGGTTAACACAAAAATTATTTTCTTAAAAATATATTTTATTAGGCTATACACACCACACACTCTACTTAACACACCTCATATTAAATTAAATAAAAAGTAAATATATATTAAAAGATATAATTATCCATTCTCCGGCCAGCCATCCCGTCCCCCCTCCCTCCCCTTCTTTTTCGGCCGCCCCCGACGAACCCCTATCTCGCCACCCTGCCGCCCGCGCACCCCCCTCCCTCCCTCCGCTGACCCTCGCGTGCCGTCCTTCGTCGTGCGTCGACCCCTGCGTGCCGGCCTACGCCGCACGCCGCCCACCGCGCGGGTTCCTCCGCCGCATACCGCACCCTGCGCATGCGCCTCCGTCCGCGCGTTCCTGCGACCCCGCCGCCACTGCTGCTTCCCCCCTACCCCCTCCTGCCGCACGCCGCCCCCCGCGCATGCGCCTCCGCCCGCGCGTCCCCGCGACCCCGCCGCTGCTTCCCCCCCGCGCGAGTGAGCCTCCGCCGCTCGCCGCACGCCGCCCCCAAGCGCGCGCCTCTGCCCGCACGTCCCCGCGACCCCGCTCGCGCGTCCCCGTGCCTCCGTACACTTGCTGCGTCCCCGCGACCCCGCCTCGACGGCGTGGGAGCAGATAAAATGGTAATGTAGTAGGGTGTGTTTAGAATTTTGGTAATTTTAAATTAGTTAAATTTGGGTGTGTTTAGTATTTGAGGTGTGTTAAGGAGAGGGTGGGGTGTGTATAGCCCGACCCAATTTTTTTACCAAACAAAATTTTTAACTTTGATTTCTAAAAACCAATTTCCAGATGAAAGTAACCAAATGCAAACTCAAAATATCTATACTCAGAAAACAACTTTATAAATTACTTTTAGAAAACTGTTTTCAGAAAGAAATTTCAGAAAATATATCCAAACGGACCCATAAGCATTATGAAATTAATGAAATGATATTTATGGAAAACTAAATAAATTAAGACTTCTTATTCTTATTTCCAATCTTACCTAAGCAAACATGGGTATGAAAATGTTGAATTCCTTTTCCATAGAAAATGAATGAAAAATAAATTCCTAGGAATATAAAACCTTAATCCAAACACCCCCTTAGTGGAATAAGATTACGTCTCTTGGATTGCGCAACAGTCTCATCCCTCCCTATCTCCATCTATAATGTTTCTTGTCCTCCCGATTGGGATGACATCTTGCTGGTCGCCTCATGAGTCATGCTTGGATCCTTCGTATGATTTCCCGGGCTGGAGTCAGCAAAATGTCTATGTATGATATTAAACTTCTCTGTAACATTACTGAATTTCATTTAGTAGTATAGAAGTTTTCCCTTGTATTGTATATGTGGATACATCATCCTGCCATTGTCGAGTTGTTCTGGCATCCCAGTGGAGTGTTATCGATTAATCTCCATGTATGCTTTCTACATTAGTTGTATTGTTACAATCTGTATGAACTATCGATCGATTCAATAATTGCGGCCTTTGGTAGGTGTCGGGAAGGTCGTGGGTTCGAAATTTGGAAACATCAAATGAAGATAGCCTTGAATTAATTGTAAGAATGATGTTACTAAAGCATTTCCATATTAACATGTGTCCATTGTGATCAGGTTTTCCCGAAAAACTCGCCATTGGTTCCAGATGTATCAAGGGCAATTCTAAAATTAACTGAAGGAGAAAAAATAGCCGCAATTGAGCAGGAATTATATGAAGATAGAAGCTGCCCGGACCAAGGAAACGACAGCACAACCTCAAGTAGCCTTACAATAAAAAGCTTCTCGGGCCTATTCCTCATCACTGGAATAGTTTCCGTCTCTGCTCTCTCTTTGTACTTGGCTCTGTTTCTTCGTAAGCATCTTCATATTCTGAAATCTGACGACACTGCAAAGACTGTCTGGCAGAAGCTTGATTTGTTGGCAAAAGCCTACGATAAGATGGGCTCCACCAAGAAGCCAGAAGAAAAGGAAATTCCTGCAATGGGTAATATCATTAGTGGATCGCAGAGCCCTGATTTTAGCATCTCAAGTTATGCATCAGAGAGGTTTGAACTTGAGGAAGTTGGAACACCACCTGATGGAGAAGAAGAAGAATCTCCTGGTATGGAGATCAGTAGAGAAAGTCCTGACCCGCCATCCTTTGCTGATATGATGCTAACTGAAAGGGATGGCCGCATGACTTAATTATGGTTGTTAATATCATCTGGTGGACCATCTATTGACGAGAGTAGAGTGGGGGAGTGTGCTAGTCATCACATTAATACTTGACTCACATATGTCATTTTGCATTTACTTTATTGTATATATATATGAGCAGGAGTAAATGCAAAGATTTGTTTAGTACCATTTTCGACTAGCATGTCAGTTTTGAGTGTAATACGGTTGTAATGGACCTTTCTTGTTCATGATAATCTGGCACAATAGGAGATTGAAAATGCTGTTCTTCAAGTATTTCTGCGTCTATTAGGTTGATGGTCCCTGTTGCATTCATTATTCTGATCAGAACATAAGGCAGTGATGATTGGTTTTGTGTGATTTGTCTTTCATCGAATAAAGTAAATGTGTCAAAGATTTGTTTCAGCGTTTAAACAATACACTTAGGGGCTACTTGGTTTCACGATTTGGGCACTGTAGTTGCCTCTTTTCAAGATTTGGACCAAGAGATGTCCAGTTCATGTGTTTCGTTGCATAAGAGGCAGCCCAGGACAAGAGAAGTATCTAAGAGAGGAAGCAGGAATGAGAAGCAAATCGCTACCGCGAAATATCAATAAGAAGTTCTTCAAGTCTCAAAAGAAGTTGTAAATAGCAAGTGCTTGAAGTTACTAGCAACAACAAGCCAACTTAGTATCACCTCGGAAATACGAGAAAGTAGGATGCATTCAAAAAGGAAGTCATAAATAGGAAATAAGTATACCAAGGGGAGAAACATGGTTGTGAAGAACGGTTCACCCTCAAAGGATTGGAAATAAATGGAGGCACGGATATCATCGACAAGATTTCAGGAAGACATCCTACTCAAGCACAAGCTAAATAACACCACTAACCGAGGTTTTAAGTAAGGCAACATTTGTGTCAAGTTAACAAAATATTGTTCCGAGTAAGTTAACAATATTATTTCCTATAGAGACATGAGTAGATATAGTCACCTATATGAAGGACCTAGATAAGGTCACCTATATGAAGGACCAAGTAAGGTGATAGAGATATGATAGTAGATGGTGAGAATGTAAAATGTCATATGTTTTTACCTTAATGTTTACTCTTTTATGTTCTTTTGATGTCTAAAGGTACTTATTATTCTTATATTTTTGATCTATGATGCAATTGGACCACTAAATACAAAATGGAGCAATTAGCAATTCTGGAGAGTTTTGATACCTTTAGTGGACATGACTGTTTCATCCGAACTCCAATTGAGGTGATTCAAAATGATTCAGAAAGCCAAGACAGAGATCTCCAACTTTTCTGTTTTGAGTTTTTTGAGATTTTGGCTACAGTAAGGTCAAAATCAGTCTTGCAATTGAGTCAACATAATTAACCACTTACCTACTTGTTATATGATTTTATTTTATGGTTTGGGATATTGTAACTCTTAGAGGACTTGTGGGAGATATTTTTGACTTCAAACAACTAATTTGAAGTGTATAAAATGGGTAAAAATCGGAAGAAAAAATGGTACCACTACACACAACTTTTCTCCTTCTTCTCCACACTTTTGTTTTGAAGTTTTCCATGAACATGTACGGCTAAGTCTTGTTGCCCGAAGGAGACGGAAGCCTAGGAATAAATAAAACTAGTGAGATCTAATTTGTCTTTATATGTTTGATTGATTGAGTATCAAATGTTTTTCTATGCCTATTTACATAATTGTCTTGCTTAATTACTAGGAGGCCTACTATTTATTATTTTTGAGATTCTACTGCTATTAGATATCGAATCCGTAATTGTTCAACCCCTCTAATTTGTGGAGCAAGCAAGATTTAATAATTTGCTGCAATGAAAATGATTAGATCTAGGAGGAAAACAATCGACTAAATTAAATGCAACTGCTTGTGCTTGTGTTGTTTTGCTTCATCAATCTCATTGAGTTTAATACGCAACTAGATTAAACCTTTAGCGCTTGTCTGGGATTGTTTAATAGTTAAGGTTAATCAGATCGTTTGTTTCTAATTAATTGTGGCTAACAGAGATAGAAAAATAATTCCAACGATGAATATTCAAATTATGAATTAATATATTCTTGCATCGATGATCAATTTTAATATCCCGATGGTGAATGTTGACTTAAACAAATGTTTGTTATTTTGATATTTTAATTAATTCTTCTTTCATTTGCTTTCATTATATTCAACCTCCCATTCATTATTCACAAAACACAAAACTAAGCTAATTACTCTCCATGGAAATGATCCTTACTCACTCTACTACATTTCCAAGAGTATAAGGTTTTTATTTTTGGGTGCCTACGACAACACACTAAATTTTGGCGCCCTTGTCGGGGAGTAATTTTAGTTATTTTTGTGTTTTTTGTGATCTTTACTTCGTTCTGGTAATTAATTAATTTCCTATTTTTTAGCAAAAAAAATGAATTTGCCCGAATTCACATTTTCCAGGCTAAAAACTTTTTGTCCAGTTTGACCAGAATTCGGACCGAATTCGGTTAGAAAAAAAATTAGTGAGCAACTATTTATCACATTTTCCCTACACGAATACTGAGAACGCTTCAAGAAATTATGTGCAAGATGTCCCCATCATCAAATTAGTGAGCAATTATTTATCCAATACTTCTATGAAGGCCTTCTACCAACTAATAGGATCATGATTGGTGTTGCTAGTGGAGGAGCCTTAGTGGATAAAACTCCCAAGGTCGTGAGGAACTTGATTGCAAACATGGCGGCCAATTTTCAACAATTTGGCACTAGGCTAGATCTTCCATCTAGGCATGCTAATGAGGTAAATGTTTCATATATCTATTGAACAACAAATTGCTAGTTTACTTCTCTTGTTCGTCAAATGGTTGTAGATAACATGCAAACAACAAAGGCTTATGGGATTTGTTTAATAGCAGGATTTTCAACCGATAGGTGCCCAACTCTTCAAGAGGAGCCCAGTGAACAAGTGAATGCTGCAGGTGGTTTTCATGGACAACCGTAAAGAAAGTATGACCCTCATTCGAACATGTAAAACCCAGGATTGTGAGATCATCCCAATTTTAGCTATGGGAATCCATAATCTAATCACCCCACAAATCAAAATCTTCTACGTTTCCAGCAGTATAAGCAGCCATACCAAAAGTCGAGCCAAACTTTTAATTCTGATGTCTTTAGAAGATATTATTTATACTCTTGCTACCAATACCTTACAATTTTAACATGAGACGAGGGCCAACATTCAAAGTTTAGACAATCAAATGAGCAAGATGGCAACAATAATTAATAAACTGGAGGCATAATGTTTGGAAAATTGCCATCTCAAACGGTAGTAAATCCAAGAGAAAATGAAAGTGCAATCGTTTTGAGAAGTGGCAAAGAGATTGAGATCTCAATAAAAGCAGCATCTACATCATCAAAACAAGAAGAAGAGAAAAACATCGATGTATACACGAACTTCACCAATGACGATGAGGTACCCAATTGTAAGTTTTCACCTCTTTCTTCTTATAAACCAGTAACTCCTTTTCCTCAAACTTTAGCAGAATATAGAAAATATAAACAAAAATAAAGATTTATATGAAACTTTTCATAGATGCGAGGTAAATATTCCACTATTAGATGTTATTAAACAAGTACCCCGTTATGCTAAATTTATAGAAGAACTTTGTACAATTAAAAGAAAAAAAAACATAAAGAATATGAGAAGATAAAAGTAGGGAAAAAAAATTATGCAATTTTTCAAAGAAAACTCCCTACCAAATGCAAAGATCCAGGAATGTTTACTAATCCCTTGCAAGATAGGTAATAAATATGAGAAAACGGAGGCATGGCTCTCTCTAACCATTCCGAAGAGCCATGATAGATTTAGCAGCTTCTATTAATGTCAAGCCTTATTCAATATATGCATATTTAAATGTTGGACCTTTGAATAAAGCATGTGTTGTAATTCAATTGGCTGATAGATCCAATGCCTATCCTAAGGGTGTAGTTGAGGATGTTCTTATGCAAATTAATAATTTGGTTTTCTCTTAATTTCTATGTGCTTGATATGGAAAGTAGTGATCAAACTGCTCTTATTTTGTTAGGAAGACCATTTTTAAAGACATCCAAGACTAAGATAGATGGTCATAGTGGCACACTTACTCTAGAATTTGATGGTAAAATTGCTAAGTTCAATATTTATGATAATATGAAATATCCAGATGACGATAATTCTGTTTATTCTATTGATATGATTGATTATTTAACACAAGATATTTTTGAACTTGATGGAAAAGATGAAGTGGAAATTGCCCTTAGTGAGAATTTTGAAAAATAACACGAGGAGTTAGTTTTGAGTACTTACAGGAAACTATTGCAGCGTTGAACGATCTTCCAAAAATATAACAGTCAGTTAACGTTTCTTATATTTCGTTACCAATTTCTGACTATAGGCTTTTACCCTCTATTTTGTAGGCTTCTATTCTAAACTTGAAGACCATGCCTAGTTACCTCAAGTATGCATTGTTTTCATTCACAAAAAAGTTTCACTGACTTGATTGCAAAATCAAAGAGAGTACAAAGATAATCCTAATACTGAGAATTCTAAGTACAAGAATCTAGAAAAGTGTAACGATGGAGATCGAGTTTTGTAGCACACTCCTTTACTCCGTTGACGATCGACTAACAAAAGAGAATCGCAAAGTCTTGGCTCACTGGAAAGAGGAACAACAATTTGGCTCTCAAGTGTGCATCATTCCATCCTTTAGGAAGCACATGTTCCTGTTATTTATAGTCATTTGCACTGAAATGGTCATGCGCGCATATATCCTTAAAAAAATACTATTTTTGGCATGTGGAGCATTAAAATCGAAGATGGCGCATGCGACTTTCACGATAACTATCCATGGGATTCGGTCAGACATGTGCTGATGATGCGGTCGGCTTGACATGTGTCCTGTGACTAATATCATGAATCGGTCGTGTTTGAGGCCACGCAGGATAGGCGCGCTTTTAGCGCCACGTGCGCAAGATTTTAGGCCCCCCATCAACGGTCACTACCAGCTGTCATGGAGGATGCGCCTCATAGGGGAATATGACGATGCACTCAACAATGTTTCTGCCGCATAGGCGCTGCTATATTGGAGGCTTTGGCCGCATGACCCTCCGCCGCATGCATCACTAAAGATGAAAAGGTTTTGCCGCATCGTTCTTCTGTAGGGACTTTGCTGCATTACTTTTGTCGCATCATGCCACATGGAGTTCTCTATTATAACTGTAAAAGAGTAATGATTACGATAATGTCAATGATGACGTTCGACACGACTGATGGTTGCACATCTTCCAAAACGACACAATCTTTTAAAGGGCATTTAATACTGTCATAGCAGATGCATGCGGCTGAGGCATTTAGCCGCATGGACAATATGCTACCTTGAGCCACATCAGTGCTCAGAACCCTTAGTCGCATCAGGCCCTTATTGTCGTTTGCCGCATGAGTATTTCAACACATATTTCCGCATTAACAGTTCTGTCTTATTTGCCGCATGGCCTTTTTAGGGCTAATTCACGCGCACGGATCAATATTTTTCATGCTTCTACAAGACCCCTTTTAAATTATTTAAAACTTGAACAAGTTTGAAAGACTTTGAAAAGAAGCATGGATGGAGATTTTAGTTGTGTCTGTCGCATGTCGTGTCTGTCGTATCACGGGCTAGCCGTATGCTATTTTTGTCGCATCACTGGATAGCCGCATGATGTGTTTGTCACATCGTATGATAGGCAGGCTGTCAATTCCTTCTCGAGTTTTGATCTGAGAAGATCTTGAAGCGCATGTTACGGGATTCGAGGAGTCTTTACGGTTCGTAACAGCCGCGTGTCATACGGAAACCGAAGTGCCTAATTTATCGCCTTTAATGCGATTCATCGCACAATTTTTGGGAATCGAAGCATTGGGACGGTTGAATTCTTCTTATCCTTAGACTATAAATAGGGAGGGACAAGAAGAAAGTGAATTTTCTAGCTGCACTTCCTCATGCCTCTATTCATTCTCATACAGAAGTCTGACACAGGCAACCCTGTTGAGCACTTTATTGATCCTTTGCCATTACTAATCATGGTTGCCTAGACCGAAGGTAGAGGGGATGCCCTAATTCTTACTTCTGACACCGAGAAGAGGACGTCAATTTTTGCACCTGTGCTCGAACACATGGTTACAAATGCACAGTTTGTCGCATGAACAAGATACCATCGGGAACATGCGTAGATGATAACCCATTGCCGATGCACATAGTCGTCGCTGAAAAACTTTGTCATGAAGATGTGCTGATGACAAAAACTTTTTCGTTATGCACATGGATGCAACTGTCTCAGGACGCTCATCATGAATATGCGTTAGAAATTATGCATGACCGCTCTCTATATGGATGCAGTTGTCTTTCTGAGGCACTATATCGGGAATATGCACTACGGTCGTCATGTGCATATGTCCGAAATATTTTTCTATGCGCGTGGCACCTCATGCACATGGATAACTTGTCTTTGACTTTCATAAGACTGATTTGGCTGGGTGCGCATAACACATATATCAGTCTTTGCACGTATTTGTAAATAACCTTTTAAGTATTCTGACTTTTGTGTATTTGTCATGCAAGGACCATCTTGATTCGCTTTGGTCTTGATGGAGCACAAAATAATATCATAAATCTCGTCGTTCGTGATGATTATATAGATTACCAGGAAGACTATCCATTGTATTCGAACCTAACTCACAGTATTTGTCCTCCATATATGGTCGCCGCATTGATTACAGGGCTGGGATTGAGTCCCAATCAACACTCTATCGGCGATGCATCCATATGGCAGAGGGGGCGTGCATATTTTGAATAATTTATGCTCGCCCAATTCTGTGCTTGATCCTCTCCACGTTATTGCTTTCTTCTTTGTTATCCATCAATATGGATTCTTTTTCATATACTGAGGTTTGCACTGAGGAGTCTGATGGAGGGATGGCCCAGAATGCATTGTCTAACTTCTACTGTTGTATTCACTTGTGTCGGTAGCAAAAACAACACAGAGGATCACCTGATGGAGAAAGTTGATTGAATACGAGTGTATATTTGGGAGTAACAACTGGTTCATGAGTGAGTAGGTCTAGTTAGGCTCATGAATATCAAAGTTGTCAAAAGAATTGTGTCGGTGTTGCGAATTAAAATCACCCGCAACGAAAAATGATATCTGTCACGACCCGCACCCGGAATTTGGGCATGAGTCGTGGGTACGTCCAGCCTACGCCGCAGCATCGGCGGTAGAACGCTGTCTAGGTCTCAACATATAATATATCCTGTCAATAGTCTCAACTCCGCACGGAGGGCAATAATAATTAATCCACAGTTCTATGATATACTCAATTACAAGCTAATAGAAATAATAGCACGATGAGAATAGAAAAGAGTTCTATTAAAACCAACCACAATAAGTCCAACTCAAATCTGGGTCTAGATGACCTCACAAAGTCACAAAATAATAATTACAACTCAGTCTCAGTCTGAAACAATAAATGCAGAAAAAGTAATCTAAGTACAAGCAGGTAAGTTCTCCTCTAGGCTGGGCAACTCCTCGGGGATTTCCGAAGTAAAATCTCCCTCTAATCCTGGGCCGTAATGAGTGGGGCACAAGTTCTCCAGGTCCTCTGAAAAATATTATCCAGTCAGGATTGGAGCGAAGCACAAGCACTAACAGCAGTTTTATTAAATTGACAAAGACTATAAACAGTGTAAGAAATACAAGATGGAAATAAATGCTGGAAATGTAAAGTACTGGAGAAATGGAAATAGGCAATAGAGCATCTAGCAATGAACAATAAACAGTGAATGCTAGAACAAGTGGATCTGAATAAAATAGACATCTAGCTAAGTGTTTGAAATATCAGTTTATTATGTGATCGGCTTGGGACTAGATCAGGCTGGATATATATGATTAGCTATGATTCTTGTAGGTCAGGCTAACCATATGGTTAGCTATGATGCATGTAGTGGTCAGGCTAATCATATATAATAGCTATGATGCATGTAAATGGTCAGGCCGCACCCGACGTGAGAAGTGGGGTGAGCTATGATGCATGTAAAGGTTTGGATATGATCACATAATCTACTAATAGTTCCCCATCCCCCAGCTAGCACGATGGATTCCAATCACGACTCCTCATGATGGGGATCAAGTATGTAATACAACTGAATTATAGAAATAATCAACAATGAAAACTGTCAGAGAATGTACTTGCCTGTGGTCCCGAGGAAAGTGCGAGGATCGATGCCCAAGATAAAATCACAATGACCTAATTATGAAATATAAATGTCAAAATAATGTCCTTGAATGATAATTAGGTCAAATTATGTAAATAAGTGTTTTCTAGGTCCAACTAGGTCTAAATAGTAAATTCTTGGTAGCATCAGTCTACACCTAGGTTTCTAGGTTGATTTCCAGGCTAAGCTAGTTAATATATCTAGATTAAAATATATAGTTATCTTATATCCATGTATACTAGGGTTATCTAGTATCTAACATACTATAGACCATAACTTGATATTTCTGATATTACCTTAATACCAACTCACTGAACTCCTAGATTTCCTAAATCCCTACTAGCTACTACAACCCTCTGCCTTAAACAAGTGTAGGATACACTAGCTGCTACTGCCAGATACATAAGTATCAGAACAGTTTCCCACAAGTGATCACATATCCCACTGCTCTACTCTCGAACTCCAACTTGCTGCCATTTCCTCAACATTCTGTTACTCTCAAGTATCAGAGAACTTGAGCACAAAAACCTCCTACTGACCCAATGCTCCCAGGGACTGCACTGCACACTCTGATTACTGAGTATTTCTCAGTAAGCACACTGATATCTGCACTCACTGAACTCAGACCTACACCTCTACACACCTATATACTGAACTGAAATTGACTACTCACACACAGACACACATAAGCTACACACACTGATATTCACACAGGTACACACACATTGTTCTCACTGCTCACTCACAAACATAGATAACTCACACAGACACACTGGTTCCTGTCTAACTGATACACACTCTAGACACTAAGACACAGGTTACTGATACACTGAACTCAGACATTCACACAGGTTGACACACACACTAGAACTCAGGAATACACAGGTATTTACATTCTGAGTCCTGGGATACACACACAGCTACACTAGGTTCTATGGCACACACACATGTATTCACACTGATTGCTCACACAGGTTGACACACAGCCACATACACAAGTATTTACTCACTGCACAAACACACAGGCACTACACATAATACACACTGCTACACACACAGAGCTACACTGATTCACAGTCTGATACACTAGAATTCACTGCACACAAGTTCTCACTGATACTCAGGGATACACAAGCACTTAAGTTCACTCACACACACACAGGTACTCACATAGGTTGACACAGTTTACTGATACTCAGATATATATTCACTGATTCATCACTGAAACACACACACACAGACTTAAACTAGCTACTGATGCATAACACTAACTCACTAACTCCCTGATACACTTCCCCTTCTCATACCCACTGCATAATGAGTACACTAGACTTACTAATGTATTGGTAGTAGGTGTTAGTGTACTCACCAAATCCAAATACACTCACACAGGCATTCTCACACACAGTCATACAGGAAACTCTGAGCTACACTGCTAACTCAGCCACCTCACATTGAGACACTGAACTGATACTCTCTTAACCCCTAACACATGCACACAGTGTCACTGAAGTTAAACAACTACACAACACATAGATACACAGCTACCTCACACATAGAATCCCCTAATCAACCCCAATGTCTGATACACAAAACCTGGGCCCGACTCTAACACAGAACCCTTTCCCCCAATGCTGCTACTGATACTAATTCCTAACACAGTCCAAAACCCGACTGTGTACACAGAAACCTCACTCGACTGCACAGGAATCCAACACACAGCCAGTTCACCCCGACTGCACAGTGGAATCCAACACACAGCTAGCTACACAAGTAATTATATTATGTATATAGATCGATATATCAAAATATGCATAAATTCGAATACATTAGATAGATAAGTCCCTAATAAACATTTCATCGAGCACTTAGTGTGCTGAAATCGAACCTATACTAAAAACTTCTGAAAAACCCAAAACAAAACCCTAAAACTGGATCTAAACTTACACGTTGGAAGTGAAATCGGTCTACAAGCAAACCCCTAGGGTTAGGGTTCCTGGAATTTAGGGAAAAATACCCGAATGTACACCAAAGCCCTAATTTCTCCTAGGTCTTCATGTAGAACCCTAGAAATTGAAATCTAAACAATTCGGGGGATTTCTAATGGCCAACACGACAAGAAAAACATAAATAAATGGGTCAAATTTGGGTTTTTACCTATTGGGAGATGGTTTCCCAATGAAGGTTCTCTTTCTCCAAGTCTTCTTGGTCCAAGCACCTTGATTCCCTTTGATGGAGGAGGAAAGTGAATTCCTAGGGCTTGAGATTCTAAAAATTGTGGGAGGGAATGGTTTTTCTTTAATGGAGGCTAGGTTTAGGTTTTCTTCATGAAGGAATGGGTTGAGGGAGGCTCCCCTTCATTATATAGGGCTAGGTTAGGGTTTCAAAAGCATAGTTTAAAGTTAAACCCCCAGGTTAGGTCATGTAGAACCTAATTAACCAAGGTTTAGTCAGTCTAGGGTTTGAGGTTCCACCTAAAATCAGAATTCTAGGGTTTCACTAGAATTGGGTTTTCAAATTAGGGTTTAGTCATTAGGGTTTGTCCTGATGCGTTCTAGGGTTTGACCTAAAACCTAATATCATTTACAATATATAATTAGTTTTAAAAACTCAGCAGATTAATTAAACACATAATTATTCCAAATAGTAAAATTACCCAAATGCCCTTATCTGGAAATGTGGTAGTGACAAGTCTACCCTCCTAAAAGAAATTTCGTCCTCAAAATTTGGACTGAACAGAACAAAAATAAAATCAGAAAGGGATATACCTCAAGTCTAGAAGAGGTACGGGTATTGCTCGCGCATTTTGTCCTCTCTCTCCCAGGTTGACTCCCCTGGAGAGTGATGTCTCCATGCCACACGGACCAAAGGAATAGTTTGGTTCCGCAACACCTTCTCTCTGCGGTCCAATAT
Organism: Iris macrosiphon; assembly: GCA_036927795.1. Classification (NCBI taxonomy): domain Eukaryota; kingdom Viridiplantae; phylum Streptophyta; class Magnoliopsida; order Asparagales; family Iridaceae; genus Iris; species Iris macrosiphon. The sequence goes on from JAYESA010000004.1 coordinate 111,721,018, forward strand.
CTCTACGGGCTGCTCGGGGTAGCTGAGCGTCGGACCAACCTCAATCTCCGAGTGGTCAAGTACGTGACTAGGGTCTGCCACGTACTGTCTCAGCTGCGACACGTGGAACACATCATGCACTCCCTCTAATGCAGGCGGCAAGTCCAGTCTATACGCCACTGCACCTACCCTCGCAAGAATACCAAAGGATCCGATGTAGCGTGGGCTAAGCTTCCCGCCTCGACCAAAATGAATCGTGCCACGCGTCGGAGAAATTCGTAGGAATACTAGATCGCCAACCTAAAACAAAACAGTCTCAACACGCAGTCTAACAAACAAACACAAGTCCAAAAAATAACAATCTATACCTGAAACTCAAGGGTCTACGGTGGCTGTCGGCCTAATGCCGCTGTCTGTCCTGCGCCACTCGCAGTCTGTCTCTGATGAGTTTTACCTTTTCTGCTGCATCCACGACCATTTCTGGTCCTAGCAAGGCTCTCTCTCCAACGTCGTTCCAAGATAACGGTGTACGATACCTCCTTCCATAAAGAGCCTCAAATGGTGACATCTCGATGCTGGCCTGGTAGCTGTTATTGTAAGCGAACTCTACCAGGTGCAGATGATCCTCCCAAGAACCTCCGAGATCTAGAACGCAAGTGCGTAGCATATCCTCGAGAGTCTGAATAGTCCTTTCAGACTGCCCGTCTGTCTGAGGGTGATATGCGGTACTGAACTTGAGCTGAGTGCCCAAGCTAGCCTGCAGACTCCTCCAGAAGTGGAAAGTGAAACGGCTATCCCGATCCGAGACGATGCTTACAGGAACTCCATGAAGTCTAACGATCTGTCGCACGTACATCTCTGCTAGCCTCTCTGTCGACGTGCCCACCTTGAAAGGTAAGAAATGGGCTGATTTAGTCAACCTGTCCACGATGACCCAAATCGCGTCCTTCCCTCCTAGAGAACGTGGAAGCCCTGAAACAAAATCTATGGTCACGTGTTCCTATTTCCATTCTGGAATCGGTAAAGGTTAAAGCAAACCACCTGGCCTCTGCCGGTCTGCCTTTACCTGCTGGCATACTAAACACCGGGATACGAAGCGTGCTACCTCGCGCTTCATTCTATACCACCATACGTGCTCCCTCAAGTCTTGATACATCTTGTTGGCACTGGGATGCATCGAGTACTGAGAGCGGTGTGCCTCTTGCAAAACCTCCTCGCGCAACTCCCCGCTCGGCACACACATCCTCGTGCCGTGCCGTAAGGAACCATCATCTGCGATAGTAAAGTCGTCCGACAATCCTGCCCGAACATGTGCCCTGATCCTCCTCAGAGCCTCATCATCATACTGTGCAGCTCTGATCCTGTCCATCAGCTCGGACTGTATCTGCAATCCCCATATCTGAATCTCAGTACCGGGAACTAACACCTCAATCTCCAAGCTTTCCAAATCTGCCAACAAATGTCTATCTGTCGTCAAGTACATAGCCATCGGATACCTGCTCAAGGCATCGGCGACTACGTTGGCCTTCCCTGGGTGGTACTGCAATGAGATGTCGAAGTCCTTCATCAACTCTAACCACCTCCTCTGCCTCATGTTCAGCTCCTTCTGTGTGAATACGTACTTCAAGCTCTTGTGATCTGTGAAGATCTCCACACGCTCTCTGTACAGGTAATGTTTCCACAGCTTTAGAGCGAAGATAACCGCTGCCAACTCCAAATCGTGGGTGGGGTAGTTCTCTTCATGAGGGCGCAACTGTCTGGAAGCATAGGCAATCACCTTTCCGTGCTGCTGAAGAACACATCCCAGACCCTTACCTGAAGCATCACTGTAGATGGTGAAACCACCTGTCCCTGCTGGCAACGTCAAAACTGGAGCTGTCGTCAACCTCTTCTTCAGCTCATCAAATGCAGCCTGGCACTCCTCCGTCCAGACAAAATCCATATCCTTCCTAGTCAATCTGGTCATTGGCGCTGCAATCCTGGAGAAGTCTTGTACAAACCTCCTGTAGTATCCTGCTAGCCCGAGACAACTTTTGATCTCAGCTACCGAACTGGGGGTAGCCCACGACTTTACTGCCTCGATCTTCTGTGGGTTAACCGAGATTCTGTCACCCAATACCACATGCCCAAGAAATTCAACCTTATCAAGGAAGAATTCACACTTAGAGAGTTTCCCGTACAGCTTCTCCCTCCTGAGAGTCTCTAAGACCAACCTCAGGTGCTCTTCGTGCTCCTCCGGGGTCTTGGAATACACAAGAATATCGTCGATGAACACCACTACGAACTTGTCAAGGTACTGGTAGAACACCTTGTTCATCAAGTTGATGAATACTGCCGGTGCATTGGTTAAACCAAATGGCATCACCATGAATTCAAACTGGCCGTATCTGGTCCGAAAGGCTGTCTTCGGCGTGTCTTCTTTCTTTACCTTCACCTGGTGATAGCCTGACCTCAAATCTATCTTTGAAAACACTCTCGCCCCGCTCAACTGATCGAAAAGATCATCTATCCTCGGCAGCGGGTACTTGTTCTTGATAGTGATATTGTTTAAAGCTCTATAATCAATGCACATGCGCACCGTGTCGTCCTTCTTCGGTACGAACAATACCGGAGCTCCCCATGGTGATGAACTGGATTTGATGAAGCCTTTGTCCTGCAGCTCCTCAACTTGCTTCTTCAGTTCTGCCAGCTCGCTGTTGTTGACTCTATAGACATGTTGTGAAATGGGCTCCGCTCCTGGAACCAAGTCTATAGAGAATTCAACATCTCTGTCTGGCGGCAAGCCTGGCAACTCCTCTGGAAATACATCCAGGAACTCCGCTATCAGAGGATGTGGCAACTCTTCTTCTTCCGCCCTGGCTCCGCAAAATGTGCTCCTGCTCTGTTCCGCTGCTCCCCTGACAACCTCAAACTCTGGCTCTCCTGGTGGTCTAAATAATACTCTGCCTCTATAACATTCTATAGTAGCATGATGCCTACTCAACCAGTCTATTCCGAGTACAATATCATACCCCGGAAGTGGCTTGACGAGTAAGCTCACGCTCAACTCTCGACCTCCTACTGACACCCTCCGGTCCTTGCAGTGATCACGGACTAGGATAATATCTCCACCAGTCATGATCTTGCAAGTCCTAGCTAATGGTTCTGTGTCTAAATGATGTCGAAGTGCATAAGATACAGACACAAAACTATGGGAAGCGCCAGAGTCGAATAAGGTAAATGCGGGAATACAATCGAGAAGAACCGAACCTGTGATCAAGTCTCCTGCTGGCTCGATCTCCTCGACTGCCATGGCATACGCTCGCCCCTGGGGTACACCTCTCTGCTGCTGGTGCTGGGCAAACTTCTGATGTTGCGGTGGAAGTGGTGCCCTCTGTTGTTGGCCTCCTGATACGGTAGGTACCCTGTCTGGTCCTCTCTGGGCGGCTGCTCCACCCTGACCTGGACGAATGGTAGGGCAATCCCTCAGCTGGTGTGTCATCGATCCGCAGGACAGACATGAGCCCAATCTCTTCCTGCAGATATCTCTAGTATGTCCCGTCTTCCCGCAGTACGCACACTGGATGGCGGGCTGAGTCTGTCTCTATTGCTGCTGCTGGACCTGCCCTCGGGCTGGTGCCTGATGCTGCTGCTGAAAGGGTCTCTGCTGCTGCTGCTGAAAGTGTGGACGCTTGCCCGGTCCCGCACTACTGTTTGCTCCTCCGGAACCATCGCGTCCCCTCTTGGGCCTGAGGCCCAAGTCGTCCTCGGCTATCTGGGCATCCATCAATATGCCCTCGTAGGTAGCTGTGCGACGTCCCGACGTGCGAGACTTGATCTCCCTTGCCAGCCCCTTTCTGAACTTCCAGGCCCTGTCCCCCGGATCTCTAATCATCGATGGCGCGAAGCGGCTCAGGCGGAAAAACTCTGCGGCATACTCGTCGACGGACGAGCTCCCCTGGACTAAGTCATGGAACTGACTCTCCAAAGCTCCCAGGGCAACATCAGGAAAGAACTTCTCCTTGAAGAGCTCCTTGAAAGCTTCCCAAGTGAGTCCCCTGTCAAGGAGTCTCGGCTCTGTGCGAAACCACGTCAAGGCGATATCGAACATCTGGCTGCCGGCGGCCTCGATCTGAAGAGCCTCCGGAAGCTGCGCCAAGCGCAAGTTCCTCTCGATGTCCTCTAGCCAATCATCTGCGTAGAGTATCCCTTCTATCCCCTTGAACTCCCGAGGCATCATCCTCTTGAAATCCATAATGGTGCCTGGCCTCTGGTGGTGCTGATCAGGACGCTGCTGCTGCTGAGTGACTCTCTCCACAGCCTGGAGAGCCACTTGATGAGCATTCTCCATGTTCACCTTCATCATCTCTGTCTGGGCCTGATGTGCCTCAGCCTGTACCATCTGGGCTTCGGCCGACGTCCTCTGGGCATCGACCATGCCCTGAATCAAAGCGAACATCTGTGCTCCATCGACGGGCACACCTCCTGGATGCTGAACTGGTGGTGGTGGTGGAGGTGGTGGTGGAGGTGCCGTTGTAGCTACGGGGACCCTCTGAACAGGTGGTGGAGGACCCCCGAATGCTGCAGACACTCCCACATGTACTGGAGATGTAAGAGGTGCTGCGGATGTCTGTCCGGCAAGGCGAGAGGTGGCAGACCTCTCTGACTCTGCTGCTCCGGTTCTCCGGGATCTGGTCCTCGGCGGCATCCTGAAGACAGATCGAAGAATTTAATCAAGGCAATAGACACGATATCATCAAAGAAGGACAGTAAATTTCTAAAGGAAAAATTATTAAGAGTAGTATTATAAGAATCAGAAATTCCTAATTGTGATTGAGCATATCCTCGTCCTAATTCCTATTTCCTAAAACAGGCTTGTAGTAATACTCTAAGCGAGCACCACTACGATATCGCTCTAATGCGAATCTAGGACCAGACCTGCATGGGCCACCACTAAAACGTATCACGACCCGAACCCGAAATTTGGGCATGAGTCGTGGGTACGTCCAGCCTACGCCGCAGCATCGGCGGTAGAACGCTGTCTAGGTCTCAACATATAATATATCCTGTCAATAGTCTCAACTCCGCACGGAGGGCAATGATAATTAATCCACAGTTCTATGATATACTCAATCACAAGCTAATAGAAATAATGGCACGATGAGAATAGAAAAGAGTTCTATTAAAACCAACCACAATAAGTCCAACTCAAATCTGGGTCTAGATGACCTCACAAAGTCACAAAATAATAATTACAACTCAGTCTCAGTCTAAAATAATAATGCAGAAAAAGTAATCTAAGTACAAGCAGGTAAGTTCTCCTCTAGGCTGGGCAACTCCTCGGGGATTTTCGGAGTGAAATCTCCCTCTAATCCTGGGCCATAATGAGTGGGGCACAAGTTCTCCAGGTCCTCTGAAAAATGTTATCCAGTCAGGATTGGAGCGAAGCACAAGCACTAACAGCAGTTTCATTAAATTGACAAAGACTATAAACAGTGTAAGAAATACAAGATGGAAATAAATACTGGAAATATAAAGTACTGGAGAAATGGAAATAGGCAATAGAGCATCTAGCAATGAACAATAAACAGTGAATGCTAGAACAAGTGGATCTGAATAAAATAGACATCTAGCTAAGTGTTTGAAATATCAGTTTATTATGTGATCGGCTTGGGACTAGATCAGGCTGGATATATATAATTAGCTATGATTCTTGTAGGTCAGGCTAACCATATGGTTAGCTATGATGCATGTAGTGGTCAGGCTAATCATATATAACAGCTATGATGCATGTAAATGGTCAGGCCGCACCCGACGTGAGAAGTGGGGTGAGCTATGATGCATGTAAAGGTTTGGATATGATCACATAATCTACTAATAGTTCCCCATCCCCCAGCTAGCACGATGGATTCCAATCACGACTCCTCATGATGGGGATCTAGGGTGCTAACCCGTGTATCCATAGTGTCGAAATCAAGTATGTAATACAACTGAATTATAGAAATAATCAACAATGAAAACTGTCAGAGAATGTACTCGCCTGTGGTCCCGAGGAAAGTACGAGGATCGATGCCCAAGATGAAATCACAATGACCTAATTATGAAATATAAATGTCAAAATAATGTCCTTGAATGATAATTAGGTCAAATTATGTAAATAAGTGTTTTCTAGGTCCAACTAGGTCTAAATAGTAAATTCTTGGTAGCATCAGTCTACACCTAGGTTTCTAGGTTGATTTCCAGGCTAAGCTAGTTAATATATCTAGATTAAAATATATAGTTATCTTATATCCATGTATACTAGGGTTATCTAGTATCTAACATACTATAGACCATAACTTGATATTTCTGATATTACCTTAATACCAACTCACTGAACTCCTAGATTTCCTAAATCCCTACTAGCTACTACAACCCTCTGCCTTAAACAAGTGTAGGATACACTAGCTGCTACTGCCAGATACATAAGTATCAGAACAGTTTCCCCCAAGTGATCACATATCCCACTGCTCTACTCTCGAACTCCAACTTGCTGCCATTTCCTCAACATTCTGTTACTCTTAAGTATCAGAGAACTTGAGCACAAAAACCTCCTACTGACCCAATGCTCCCAGGGACTGCACTGCACACTCTGATTACTGAGTATTTCTCAGTAAGCACACTGATATCTGCACTCACTGAACTCAGACCTACACCTCTACACACCTATACACTGAACTGAAATTGACTACTCACACACAGACACATATAAGCTACACACACTGATATTCACACAGGTACACACACATTGTTCTCACTGCTCACTCACAAACATAGATAACTCACACAGACACACTAGTTCCTGTCTAACTGATACACACTCTAGACACTGAGACACAGGTTACTGATACACTGAACTCAGACATTCACACAGGTTGACACACACACTAGAACTCAGGAATACACAGGTATTTACATTCTGAGTCCTGGGATACACACACAGCTACACTAGGTTCTATGGCACACACACATGTATTCACACTGATTGCTCACACAGGTTGACACACAACCACATACACAAGTATTTACTCACTGCACAAACACACAGGCACTACACATAATACACACTGCTACACACACAGAGCTACACTGATTCACAGTCTGATACACTAGAATTCACTGCACACAAGTTCTCACTGATACTCAGGGATACACAAGCACTTAAGTTCACTCACACACACACAGGTACTCACATAGGTTGACACAGTTTACTGATACTCAGATATATATTCACTGATTCATCACTGAAACACACACACACAGACTTAAACTAGCTACTGATGCATAACACTAACTCACTAACTCCCTGATACACTTCCCCTTCTCATACCCACTGCATAATGAGTACACTAGACTTACTAATGTATTGGTAGTAGGTGTTAGTGTACTCACCAAATCCAAATACACTCACACAGGCATTCTCACACACAGTCACACAGGAAACTCTGAGCTACACTGCTAACTCAGCCACCTCACATTGAGACACTGAACTGATACTCTCTTAACCCCTAACACATGCACACAGTGTCACTGAAGTTAAACAACTACACAACACATAGATACACAGCTACCTCACACATAGAATCCCCTAATCAACCCCAATGTCTGATACACAAAACCTGGGCCCGACTCCAACACAGAACCCTTTCCCCCAATGCTGCTACTGATACTAATTCCTAACACAGTCCAAAACCCGACTGTGCACACAGAAACCTCACTCGACTGCACAGGAATCCAACACACAGCCAGTTCACCCCGACTGCACAGTGGAATCCAACACACAGCTAGCTACACAAGTAATTATATTATGTATATAGATCGATATATCAAAATATGCATAAATTCGAATACATTAGATAGATAAGTCCCTAATAAACATTTCATCGAGCACTTAGTGTGCTGAAATCGAACCTATACTAAAAACTTCTGAAAAACCCAAAACAAAACCCTAAAACTGGATCTAAACTTACACGTTAGAAGTAAAATCGGTCTACAAGCAAACCCCTAGGATTAGGGTTCCTGGAATTTGGGGAAAAATATCCGAATGTACACCAAAGCCCTAATTTCTCCTAGGTCTTCATGTAGAACCCTAGAAATCAAAATCTAAACAATTCGGGGGATTCCTAATGGCCAACACGACAAGAAAAACATAAATAAATGGGTCAAATTCGGGTTTTTACCTATTGGGAGATGGTTTCCCAATGAAGGTTCTCTTTCTCCAAGTCTTCTTGGTCCAAGCTCCTTGATTCCCTTTGATGGAGGAGGAAAGTGAATTCCTAGGGCTTGAGATTCTAAAAATTGTGGGAGGGAATGGTTTTTCTTTAATGGAGGCTAGGTTTAGGTTTTCTTCATGAAGGAATGGGTTGAGGGAGGCTCCCCTTCATTATATAGGGCTAGGTTAGGGTTTCAAAAGCATAGTTTAAAGTTAAACCCCCAGGTTAGGTCATGTAGAACCTAATTAACCAAGGTTTAGTCAGTCTAGGGTTTGAGGTTCCATCTAAAATCAGAATTCTAGGGTTTTACTAGAATTAGGTTTTCAAATTAGGGTTTAGTCTTTAGGGTTTGTCCTGATGCGTTCTAGGGTTTGACCTAAAACCTAATATCATTTACAATATATAATTAGTTTTAAAAACTCAGCAGATTAATTAAACACATAATTGTTCCAAATAGTGAAATTACCCAAATGTCCTTATCTGGAAATGTGGTAGTGACAATATCTATGTGTCATTTGTGTGTACAAATACGACACGAATCTTGTGCGACTAAAATAAAGCATGGGAAGGTGGGTTTGTGAGTGATAGTCCTGTCATGGGCGTAGAGTGGCTACTCTAGGTCGTAAGGGTAGAAGTTGTTGAAAATGAAAGGATAGTTTTGTGCTCCAATTATCCGAGACACAACAAAGGATATCAAAGGATAAAAAACTAAAGAGGTAATTTTTATCCGTTCGAGATTAAACCTAATTACCACCAAATAATTTTAAATCTACCATAAATTTTAAAAAAAATAACTCTACACTAGAACCAGGGGGCTTATAATCTACCAAACTTATAAAAATTTAGTTAGTATCAAACTAAAGTCATGATCCTACTAACATGATTTCATGAATGGACTATTTCCTAATAAGGATACTAGAATTCTAGGATTTACTAGTCGTAATCAAAGTTTCTCTAAGGGAACCTAGATGCTATCAGGGTGCTATTGGTCAACAACTCTATAAGAAAAATTTCTTCACATCCCTCTGTACTGTCGTTCTTCTAGTTTTTGCTCTCTAATACCTATTCTTCTCACAAGAATACTCCCGGCTAGGCTACTACCCTATAACACAAGCATGAAGTCATGCTGGTCTCCTCTAAGTGATAAATTCCTCTAGGAGATGATAAGACTTCTTGTACGAGCTTATGTCTAGCCTTAATACAAGGCTTATTAAACTATTATATTCCTATGCGGATCCTACATCCTATCTTCTTGGTCTTTCTTAAAGTTGGTCTTATTGGTTCAAGGAACTATAACTAATTCTAAAGTTCAAATAGTATTCTCTCAAATAATGACCATTATCATCTAAGTCATTATGGATTTTTTTATATTTATCATGCCTAATATTTATGAATGGTAAAGCTTCTAATCCATCTCTAACTGCTTAAATAAAAGGTGGGAGTTCTAATATCTATTGATAAGAAAAAAAATCTTTGTTAAGGCTAATCCTTATATATACTCCAAACGATTCTTTCGTCCAAGTAGTCTACTCAGTACATACATCTATCTTACTCATTTCTAACTTAGATAACCCTTCCTATGAATTATTCTACCTATCCTGCTCAAATAAATATATAATTAAAAGTCAAGCACGACTGTTCATCCTTCCAAAATAAGAAAAAATGAGAATCAATGATAGGGAGTCCAAGAAGGGCATTATCGAATACGATTTTCGAGGTTCAAAGACGATAATTAGAAATCAAAGAAGGTTCAAAGCAATTGTGGATTGAGATCCTAACAAACATATTCTAGCACAGGCTCACTCGGTACAGTAACACAACCGAGACGATTTGATCAGGACCTGTATGAGCCACCACAAAAATATGTCACATTCTAGTCCTAAAATACGTAGGACTAGGAATACGTGAACATTCCAGCTACACATTCAACCAGACTCTTGTCCGACTCGAATACGTATAAGCTGTAAATAATGGCAAATTTTCTAATATGACAAGTCTAGCTACATCTCAATCCACATAAAATAAATACCAAGAATGAACAATATATTTCATGGCCTGCAGCCCACTAGCATATATGTTCGAATAAACCCAAATGAAGATTATGAGTCTATCAAAACTAGGCTATATCAGCAGGAATAAACAATGTGAATAAATAAACGTAACTCTGGTAGAATAATGTAAGTACCTGGTACCATTGCCCGTATGACAAGGCAAAACACATCAGCAGCTCCAGACAACTCTATAACCGTCTATGCTACAAAACTGGCAAGGGACATTGTCCTCAGAGAGACATAACAAGGTACAAGAAACAACATGCCAGTGTAATAGTAAAATAATAAGCAATATACTCAAGGGTATCTATCATAACCACCTAAGTGAATGCACATGAGAATAATACTCGTCCCCTATACCACCGGTGTGTAAATATCAATATAAATCTCCAAGCTTCGTCAGGAAACCTGCGGTAGAGTGGCAAAATTCGGAACTCTCGTAAGAGTTCACAGTAACGTGGTGAATAGTGGTAGCCTAACATTTCGGGTACGCTCTTCCCACCCAATATAACCCCGCATCTCATGTCCATACCATCTCATGACCATAACACGCAAGATCAATCACTAACTATGTCGCAAGTCAATGTGTAGATATACTCATGTTAACTATCTCATATATCTCGGGTCCTATCCTAACACAAAAGCCGGAAACCTCGAATATCTCAAGTAAGGCTTTTGTACATGAAAGTCGTGTCCAGTGTCCGAAGGTATATCATGCAAAAGTTGCATGTATAAGGTGATACGATGCCAATGCAATCTAACGATATCCGATTTCGCGTACGAAAGTCGGCACCCGAATACAACTTAGACGCTAAGTATCGTAACGGTCCTATAAAACCCCCCTAATTTTTAAATATTATATTTATTTATTTATTTATTTATTTATTTTAATTATATTATTTCTTTGTTAACTAGAAAACAAATTTATTGATTTTATTCCCTAGATAATACTCATTGAGAATTTTGAACAAAAATTATTAATTAATTTATTTTATTTCAAGAAACCTTGTAGAAGGATGATAGATTTTTTTTAGGATGTGCTAATATTTTTTCTGGATTTTTTATACCTTATATACATATATATGGTATTAAATAAAAGAAAAGAAAAAGAATCATTAAGAAAACCTTAAACCCTAAGCCTAATCCTTAAGTCTAATTCCTAAGCTAACCAACAACCACAACAGCTATTCCTAAAGCCTAAGCCAACGTCTGACCCCAAACCCGCGAGAAGACCCGACCCTTCTCATCTAACCCAACGCCTCCGCCAATATATATATATATATATATATATATATATATATATATATATATATATATCCTAAACCCTAACCCTAGACGCTATCACCTACACCTACCCGTCGTTGACCTCCGACGACTGCAGCCACCGCACGAACCCCGCGGACCCGCTAGTGATCACCGGAGAACGCCAGCAACCCCGCGCGGCAACCGCAACAAACATGCAGCGACGACCCCTGTTTCACGCATCGTTTCCCGACTCGTCTTTTGATTATTTTTGAATCCGTCTTCACCAATATGATCATAACGTATTCCTCTCTAAACCCCATTAATTAGTTTCCATCGAACAACGTTAAACACTAGGTAGAAATCGAAGCCAAGTTGAGGAAAAACCATATATTTTAAACTGTTATGAACTGTTTCAATGACCTATGTTTAGAGATTGATATCTTCCACCATAGACCTCCGAATTGAAATCTAGTTTTTGCTATGTGAAGTCTATATAACCAAGATTATTTTCTGTTAATTAGTTTATTTTATTTTGTGTTAGAATCAGAGATAAATTAGGTTGAAAATTGAGAAAAACTTATTTTTAAAATATTAGAATTTGCGATACGGAGCTCGTCCCGCCAAACGGGACCGCCTCATCGCATACCAGTTACACCGAAAGGCGTGTATGGTATGTACTGACATGTGGGATTTTGCAGAAACTGGTTCGGACGTGTGTGCGCGTCAGAATCAACCCGTATCCGTAAAAAATTTTCGTATCGCGAGTTTTGCAAAACACCTTACCATTTTGTGTACGCTCGTCGGAATGCGACAAAACTTAAGCCATTGGGTTCATAGTATCACGCTGGTCCTGTGACCCAAGTTTCACGCAATTCTGAGATAGTTGACCAAGCCGCCTATTTGTGGGCCCCATAGTTGACTTTAAGGGCGAATTTGTGTTCGGCTCACCGGAATCCAAAATTGGACATACCTTTGAGTTTGTACTGACGTTTAGAATTTGTTTGACCTATAATTTGTCCCATTTAGAGACCTTTACCTCTGGCACGCATTTCGGTGCAAAGTGGCCCACATGTGGACCCCGCTTTGACCCAAAATTATCGTTTTGCCCCTGTGTCCAAATTGGACGAAAGGGTAGTATTTTCTAGCTATCTCATTGATTTCGGAAATGTTGGAAATATTTATTTCAGCATCCGTAGACGTTTATTCGGAGGCCATAGTTTCTGATCCTGTGTACTTGACGTCTGGACGCTTACACTACGCAGATTGCTTGCCAGGTAAGTATACCTTGCCATTGTACTGTGATTTATATTTCATATGGTGCATGCATTTTATTTCTATCATTTAGTTCATATATTTTAACTATTATATAAACTGCGCGTCCAAGAATAACTTGGGTGCAACGACGGTGGCGTCGTATTTTGTTTTTATTATATATATGCATGTTGACATAGTTTTATGAGACTGCCATATTATCATGAGGCATTCTTATGTTTCATTGGCCATGACACAGTTGTTACACGAGTGTGAGTCTCATGTAGGATGCAGACTTGCGTATTCGGCTGGCCACTGGTACGTATGGGACGTGCGACGGATAGGGATAACTGCTGATAGAATTTGCATTATTAGAAGCTTTGGCAGTTATTAGAGGTATCATCATGTCATGGATATGACATGCTTAGAGCATGTGGTAGAGAGGACAACAAGTAAGGCGTTTGGGCTCCTTTGTACTTTTCTTGTGTAACCCGTACGCTCCGCCGGAGATGCGCGGTCATGATGACCCTTATATTATTATTATTATCAGGCGGCCTCTAACGTTCAAAAGACGTCATGCTTTGTAGGCCCTTGATTCTCCGAGAGAATCATGCCAATCCCATTTTAGCCAGATAGTCCACGTGTTGGAAAGTTGTTCTCAAAGTGCATTCAC